>JBBMKC010229272.1:0-11640 GCA_037834085.1 Bipalium vagum | reverse complement strand
TAATATTTGTAACATTTATTTTTTATAAATGAAAAATTATTTCTGCTAACATTCTGGATGATAGAGGATCTTGATAATGTCGTCCAAGTCTCTTGAATGGATATGCGACCTATATCACTGATATTATAAAATTTCGTTTTTGCATATTTTGCTTTGTGTTTTCAACAAAAATGAATTGTCAGGATTCCCAAAACACGTTTTTCATCAGCCTTCAACATTTGAAGAACGTCTATCCTTGAATGCTTCCATGGACGACGAGCGTACTGATGCCGACAGTATCTTGCAGTCCTTCAACAATAGTTCCGGTGACAAAATAGCTTGTACACAAAGTGCAGGAAAGCTCGACTCGTTTTTTGACCTACCATTAAGCCTTCCGTCAAAACTTCTGTGCAACTTAAACGAAAGTTTTTCATCGATCAAGAACTCCAGCAACAATAGTGATAACCTTTCGATAGATTCAAATCTCACCGACTCTTTTTCATTTCCGAATAACACTAACCATTCATTTAATCGTGTTAAGAACACCAAAACCAAAATTGACTCCATCAACATGATGGATAATTTTATGAAATCCATTCATAATATGAAATCCCCTAAATATCCAATCCCGGACAACAATGATGGTACATGTTCAACGACTAACAGCATTATTCACCCAAGGTCCACAGAAAAGGGCAGTGACAATCAACTGTCCCTTTCTGAAAAGAACAGGAAATTTGAAGATCTCACTGAAAGCCTATCTGAACCGTCCGACTTTTCCGATCTATTTCTCGATTCTTCAGCCGGCAGTCTGTTGAATGCAAGAGAATATTTGCGAACCAAATATTTACTTAAATCCAGTCCAATAAATGAACGGAAGAGTGAGGATGTTGTCATCAGCAAACCTTGCGAATATGACGATGTTCATGTTGACAATGCACCACTGAAACCGTCTTTGAGAAGCTCTGTTGAATTGCCAGGAACCTTGAAAAAACTGACCCCAGTTTTTGAAGACAGCAGTGAAGATAAATATTCCGATACGACCCTTGTCAATAGTTTTCTGGGTTCACAAAATACCAGTCAATCATCACTTAAAGACGACAATAGCAAAGTTGGAAGTGGAGACGACGAAAGAGATTTCTTTTTGAAAAAGGTTCTCACTTCTCCCATTTCTTCGGTAAGGCGCAGTGCTCCCAGTACTCCAAATGGAGATGTTCGTTTCAAATACGTTCCATGTCGAAGATGTTTGTCATCAGATGTTGTCAAAACCAATCAGTCAAACACTGAAGTTGTGACGTTCTCCATTCCTTTGTATCCGAAATCAGCCAATATCAGTCCGGAATTTGGTGATAGTAAAAAACCACCGTTGCCAAATCAGTTCAAGTTCAAAAGTCCTGTAAATAAGCAGTGTTTTTTGACTAAAGACAGCCTATTACCTGAACCTCCTCTGGAGATATCATTGGGTAGTTGCGACCTACCCTTAGACGGTTTGATGAATAGCACTTTTTCCGACGACGTATTCAAATTACCCACTTTCCCGATTTCTGAACGCAGTGATTCCGAAAACTCTCTCAGCTCAAATAGTGAGGTTTTTGATAATAATCAGCCTAAAAATGTATCAAACCACGATTCGCCCAACTCTATTGATGTTCAACCAGTCCCAGCCTATTTACAATCTCCTTACGTGTTGCAACACCCAAGTGATAGCTATCTCAAGTTTCTGGAACCAGAGTTTGTGTCCATAACTGAACATGACCTGTCAGAACTGCAAGACATCAAATATCTCACAGCTAGCAGTTCAGTGTTCAGCAACCATCCCAGTGTGTTCAAACCATTGATCGTCAACTCTCCCAGGATAGAAATAATAAACTGTGAAATTATAGAATCATTCATTTACGAAAAGTTCTTCGATCCAGTAGTTCTTTTGGAAGATGTTAATGTTTTGTCCGTCACATCCGTTCAGATATACGAAGAAAACTCCGACGACGTTGACAGCCAGTCTATGAGCATCAGCATTTATTCCACTAACGCCTTGAGTACGGCGAGTGATGATAAAATCCTGGGCAATTTATGTGCAACCTTCGTCAATTTGGACAGCTCCTTGATCAACAGTTCTACTTTATTATCGGAAATGGAATTAATTCCTTGTGAAGATTCGTTTCTCCAACGAAACCTTTCCAATAACTTTGCGGTAATCAATAATAAATCAGTGTTAAAGACCAGTGACAATTGGAAATGTCAATACCTTCTCAATATTCCAGACACAATAGAACTCACCAGCACTAGTTATTCCTACTTACATTTTCCCCACGTTTTCGACTTTGAAACTTCGGTCCTAGTTCGCAATAAATTACCATTTTATGTCAGCTTTTCTTTGGTTTCCAGAGATTACTATAAACGTTTTCGTGTTTTTAAAGACCAATTCGTCTTGAACAAACGAAGTACTTGGTCAGGAAACAATGTCTCGTCCAAAGATTCTTCCACAATCATTAAGAAGTATCTGAACTCTGTTAAGTATCTCTCAGATTCCAATAGAATGTTAAACAAGGACAAGTTCGATTTCCAGCCACCGGAATCCGTTCAGTTTACCTTTTCCAAGGCCGATTCCTTGAATCATATTCAAGATATCATAGACGAATTCCCAATTCCCCCGCCGCCTCCGTTGCCACCACCTTTGGTTCCAACTGTTTCGATTCCAATCAATAATCAGTCGATAAATTTATTCAAAAACAATATTTCATACATCACGTCAAATAAATTGCTGACAAACCAATTCTTTGAACAATCCAAGCCAATTGGAAAACCCTTAAAGGTTTCATTACAAGAACTACTGAAACAAACATCATTTGTTGACGAATTAATGAACCGCAACTCCGAGTCCGTACTCCAAGAGCTCGGCTATAAATCTGTATCTTCAACCAACGACATCATGAATGATTCTCGGACAAGTCGACCTAGACATTGCGGGAAAATGACCAGAACTTCGGGTACCAATGGGAAATACGTTTCAGTAAGGGTGTCATCCGTGTTTGAAGATAGTCAAAAGTCCAATGTTATCTCATTTACCAAGCTGTCTGATAGCTCAAAAATAAACAATAAAGTTTTCAACAGTGAACCAATAATTTCCCATACACATCTTAGGCGCTCCGACCCGTTGGAAAAGTCGTTTATCAACGGATCGAAATGCGCCATGTCCTCGGTAACGAATGTGATCTTTTCGTCTGTTGATGGACCAACATCAGGAAAACTGTTGAATAAGGTCCATGGTTTTCCCAATTGTAAAACGGAAAAGCTCCAGTGGTTAAATTCAACTGCAAAATCAATTTCGTCAACATCCTATTGTGCCCATGATAAACGAAATCAAATGAGCTCAAGTCGCTTTGCCAGTCGTCCATGGCTGTTGGCCACATCAACACATGGGGATGACGATGTTGACGTTATTGTCGATAGTGGTTTGGCTGACCCGATATCATCTAGTGAATTCTCCGTGCACAGTAGTAACATGAATTTATACAAAAAGAAAATAAAACATTTTCGCGGATACTCGGCAACCGTAACCACAAATAGTTGCAATCCTTACAGTAGAAAGCATAAGTTGTTAACCTATTCCACCGATTGCGTTCCGCACATCAGCACTCAGTCGCTGTGCGATCTGAATCGAACATCGGTCTTTGGTCGGGACATGATGAACGTTTTTACCCCTAATAGTCTGGTCAACAGCAGACAGAACATTAACCATGTTTCGTCGGACTTAAAAATTTTTGGTCTTTACACCGGCTGTCCCAATGATTCCCAACCTAAATACGGTACCAACTAAAATTGTGTTCACTGTTTTCGTTTGAGTTATTATTTCCGTGTTCGTTTCATTGTTACCTTGTCACATTTCCCAGACTGTTGTGGTCACCTGTTAAGATATTTTCTTTGCAGGCAGTCCTTTCAATATACCAATTCGAGATCATATCAACCCAACCAATGTTAGATGTTACGGAGAATCATTGAAGCCGGGCACCATTGGTAGGGTTACAGAACCCATTGTGTTCACAATTGATGCTTCTAGGGCTGGAGAAGCTCCTCTACAGGTTATATATATTTCATTTTTCTTCAGATTATCTAACACTTTATTACTATAATAAGAATTATTTCTTTTCATTATTATGGATGGTTCTAAATGGAATAACCATTTGAAATATGAGCCAGAATTCCATTCTTTAACATAACAGTGGAATCTGACTGTTAATCTTCTCACATCTTTCATTATTAAGAAATGATTATTGACCCCTTGATTAGGTCTGGTGTAAGAACGCTCATGGTCATGAATTTCCGATTGAAGTGAAACAAAGAGATATGTCAAAAGCCGGAATTTATGACGTAAATTTCATTCCTCAAACTGTCGATTCGTACTCAATTGACGTTAAATTTGCCAATACTACCGTGTCTGGTGCCCCATTTCATGTTAACGTGCTACCGATTTGTGAACCATATAAAGTGAAGGTTACTGGAGAAGGGGTCTACCCTAGTGGTGGATTACTAATGCCCTCTGTTCCTGTTCAATTCCGTATCGATGCCCTCGAAGCTGGTAAGGGCGATATCCAGATAACTGTTGCGGTACATTTAATACAATTTGCAAGCCGTAAAATTGAATTACTTTTCTCTACTAACCAATCCAGAATCCATCGGGCTTGCTTTTGCCTTTCGACATCATTGATGAAGGAAAGGGAATCTATTGTTGCCAATATGTACCTACTGATGCTGGTGACCATACGGTTTCGGTATCATTTGAAAATATTTCCGTTCCGAACAGCCCTTTTACAGTCAAAGTCGCTTCCGTTGGTGATGCCAGTAAATGTTTTATTGAAGGTAGTGTCTTTTTTTTAATTTTATGAATAATATTTTGTAAATTGATTTTTTTCACCAATTTTTTATCAGAATACCAGGTCTGACGTTTCGGCTATTATAATAAAACTTGATTCTGGTCGCCAATAAAATATTTTAATCAATTATATAACCCCTCTTATTGACTATTGACTCAATTTTCAACAGTGTCTCTATAAAAACATTGATACTCAAGCCTATAAGGGTCTTTAATAGCACTTTGGATAATATTGACATTTCCGAAAATTCTATCAACTGAAAATTGACCGTGTGATTGAAGTCACCTCGGGGAATGGAAATTAGACCATCACCCCTCAACCAAACTCTAGTTTTACCATGTACCAGTTGTGAAGTGAGATGACTTGATTTGTGCTTGATGGAAGAGGATTTCGGTTTTATTAATCAGTAAAATGTTTTAAGAAGACATTTTGTTTAGTCTATCTCTAAACAACAACAGAGACGGCCAAATGGTCGTACAATCCAAAAGCATGACAACTTCAATATTCCACCGAACAGAACAAATGATCTCCTCCCTTGTTTCACAATCATTTGTTCTACTTGACTCAAGACCATTGTTTAGATTTCTGCTTACAGAATTCTGTTTTTTGTCATAATATTTTTCAATAATGGTATTCTTCTGTATCGAAATCGCAATGAATTTACAATAAATATAATATTAATTATAATTAATAATACTTTTGCTGGCTTAATATCCAACCATCATAATTTGCAAAATTGTCAGAATATTTTCCATTATTGTTTATTACATAAAAGTTATCCTTTTGACAGAATTATTTAATAGATTTATTTATTATTTTTATTATTTTTATTATTTTTAGTTTACCTTTTTCTCCTATTTTATTTTTCTCTTTAATTTATTATATTTTTAATTGTACGGGTGTTTGCTAAAAGCTGAGAAATGAGCAGACTTCTGTTACAGCCTTTCCTCATTGGAGAAATATAAATATTTTTGTAACACTGTCAACACCACTGAGACTCGCCTGACGTCAAGATTTGTTGATTTTGTCTCGTCTCATCAGTGTTAGGCTGAGTTCCAAACATTGGAAAAGCCTTTCGTCAATCGATAAATAATTCTTTAAAATTTAATAATAGTAATTGTAATAATGTAATTAATAATATTTGTAACAATAATAATAGTAATAACAATACTACTACTACTAATAATAATAATAAATATATAATAATAATATATAATATAATAAATAAAATAATAATAATAATAAATATTTTAGTCTTCTGCAGTTTATGTTAGATGTTAAGTATTTTACAAGAGTCTTCATTTGTTGATTTATTCACTTTTTAAGATAATTATAATTATTGTGAATGAAAATGTTAATTTTTGATTGATCTTGATTGAGAATGAATTAATTAATCACAATAATCAATACAAGACGGTTGTTATGTCGTCAATCTCATTTCTGCCAGTCTACGATTACGAGAGAGTTAAAGTCTAATGTCTTTTATTGAACCGTTTTGATTGGATAAAAAATGTTGATCTAATCGTTGATGTAACACTTGACAGAGGGCGTCACAGAATACATTGGTCTTCAATCGGAAATGATGATTAACGTCAACACAATTGACGGTGGTGAAGGCAAACTGACTTGTAGAATCATTCCGTTGACGGACAGTGGTGAGATCAAATCCAATCTGGCATGTCCCGTTGACGTTGAAGATAACGGAAAGGGATCGCAAACGATTTATTTTACGCCTCAGGAAAAGGGCAATTATTTGTTCGACGTGAAATACGGTGGCGTTACAATTTCCAATGGTCAATTTACGACTAAGGTAAGCCCAGACATTTCGTTTGATCGGGTACGGAGTTTGTTAAGCATGCACACATACTTCAATTTGATTGGTTGATAACGTCATTAATTTTTCCATTATTTCAGGCAATCGATTCCCATGATATACCGGACCACATGGTGAGTACAGTAAAAATATATATTAAGAAAATATTTCCAGCTATAATAAAAATAATAAAATCAATAATAATCTTTAATAATTAATCATAGTAATAATAATTATATTAATCATAATCATAATAATATTAATATTAATAACTAATCAATAATAATATTATAATAAAAGAAAAAATTTTACACCCATTCTTTTTGCCAGAGTATGGACAAAATCAAACCACTTTATGCTTCTTATGAAAATCGCTACGTGAACCAAGCCAATGGATTGTATCCCATTGAATTTCGTCTTCCCATCACCAGTGGAGGGAGCTTGATAGAAGGTATGGGTTCATCATTTCCATTATAGATTTAATTAACTCAATATCGCTTTTTAAATTTTAAAATTGATATTATTTTTAACATCTCAATGACTATTTTTTTCTATTTTTTTCAAAAGTGTTGTTTTTTGTTCTTTTGTCAGTGAAATTCCCCCAAAAAGACTTAGCCTGGAAATAGTGAGAATTTCCAGAGAGTTTCTTTTAAAATGATTATTGATTTTTTAATAAATCAATTAACTTTCATTAGTTTTAAAAACAAAAGGTAACGTTCTCAATGATTTTTTTTCGGACTTCGATATGTTCACTTGGACCATGATTTCGAAATATTTCTTGGTTGAAATGATTGATTTTTCAAAGAAAATCATCCAGAATAGTTCGTGATTGTATTTACTTTGACGACAGGAAGAAACCCATCAATATCTGTTATGGATTACTTTTCTTTCTGTGTTGTAAATTTCAATTGTGTCCGTTTTATTTGTCTTTTTACTGATTTTTGTTTGGAAATTGTCAGTGTTGAAACAAATTTTCCTTTTGTAGCGATTGTTTGCACTCCAAGTGGAAATAAGGAGTCGGCCTTTGTTCACGATAACGGGGATGACACTGTGACTGTGAAGTATGAGCCACGCGAGCGTGGCATGCATGAAATGGTGGTTACCTGTGACCACGTTTCAGTGCAAGGCAGTCCGTACAAGTTTTTCGCCGAATATGCTGGCATGGGAAAAGTTGTTGCCTATGGCCCGGGATTAAGTTTCGGAAAGACTGGGTCGCCTGCTGAATTTACAATTGTCACCAAAGATGTTGGACCTGGTGAATTCAATTTTTATTTCCAAACCAAATAAAACCAAGACGAAAAGATAAACTTTTATTCATTTCATTAATTTACAGGAGGCCTTTCTTTGGCCATTGAGGGTCCATCAAAAGCAGAGATCATGTGCAAAGACAATGAAAACGGCAGTTGCGATGTTGTTTATTATCCTATGATTCCCGGAGATTACAATATTATTATAAAATTTGCCGATCAAAACATTTCTGGTTCACCATTCAGCGCCAAAATCATCGGTAAGTATTTTCTCAAATTATTATTATTTTATTGTTATTATTATTATTATTATTATTATTTTCTAATTTTATCATTTTAATTTTCGTTTTTATCTTAGATAAATATTTGGATAAACGTAAAATGTGTGAGTTTTTCATAAATGGTTGTGTTTCGACTTTGTTTCCACATTTGTTAATATCCAAATAAAAGGTATTGACGTTGCAAACTTTTAATAGGTGAGCCACATAGACGGTCTCAGATTTGTATTGGAACCACTAGCGATGTGCCTCTGAAAATCCCAAACCTGGACATTGGAACGTTGACAGCCAGCGTCAAATCGCCTTCCGGAAAAGAGGAGGCATGTATACTTAAAAGAATGCAAAACGAAAATTTAGGTTACTTTTCTTTTGTTTTGTCGTTGTATTTTAAATTTTGATATCTTTTAGGAATATCTTTCACTCCGAAAGAAATTGGAGACCATTTGATTAATGTATACCAATGTGGAAGTCACATCCTTGGAAGTCCTTTCAAAATTGTAGTGGGAAAAAATGAAATTGGAGATGCATCGAAGGTACGTGTCCATGGAGACGGATTGAGGTATGGAATATCCGGAGAAATGAACTCTTTCACGGTGGACACAAGGAAAGCAGGTAATTATAACCTTTTTAAAGATATTTTGAAGATTTTCAAAATTATTATTAATTTTTTTTATTCTTACCTTATAATTTATTATTTAAAATTTTTATAGTAATTATTACTAATTTATATTTTGATATAATAGTATAAAATATTTTCCAAAGAAATAAATGGAATATATGTTACATATATATAATTAAATAAAAATACAACATTTTTAAAAATTAATTATATATTTAATTTTGGAAAAATAATTCATTTTAATCTATTTTTCTTCTAATTTTATTTATTGAAGTTCAAATTTTAATTAAGAAATTATTTTTGATATTTATTGTAAAATTTCTTTATTATTTTAAATATTTCTTACATTACTTCAATAACAACGGTAAAATAATAGTAATAATATTAATATAATAATATTATAAATAATAATAATAATAATAATAATAATAATAATAATATTATTATTATTATTATTATTAATATTAATCAAAAATGAAAATATTTATTTCTCAAATTGAAAAATTATAAAATTAATCGAAAACCGTACTTGATTACAAAATTCATGTTGTCTGAAGGTTTTGAGCGTTTTTTGTCAAATCATTTTCTTATCATGGAACGTCAACTGACAAAATGTAACATGGGATTTTTCTAGGGTACGGTGGTCTTAGTTTATCGATCGAGGGTCCAAGTAAGGCTGAGATTGAATGTCGAGACAACTACGATGGAACCTGTCAAGTTAATTACACGCCCAATGATCCCGGAACGTACACCGTCAACATCAAATATGCCAACGAACATGTTTTGGGCAGTCCATTCGTTGTGAAGATCACTGGTGAGCCATCAGCCAAGATGATGGAGAAAATTATTTGTCGCCAAGAAGCTGCTGACATTACACAAGTCGGGTCTCAATGCGAGCTCACCCTTAAAGTGCCCGGTAATATATGATTTCGATTTTCCGATAATTGTCATTAATGTTCATTCATTCCTCTCCTCGGTCCTCTCCAAATTTGTTTCACCTACCCATGAAAATTAGGCACAAATCCATTGGAAATGAGAGCAACGGTAACGAATCTTTTCGGTGTGACTGAGGTTTGTGAGATCATTGATCTCGACGATGGTCATTACAGTATCAAGTTCATACCGAAAGAAATGGGTTTGCACACGGTCGTTGTTCAACATAGGAATATCAACATTCCCGGTAGTCCGTTTCAGTTCACCGTAGGACCGATTGTCGATGGTGGAGCACATAAGGTGATTGCAACTGGAAACAGCCTCAAGTGTGGCTATGTCAACTTGAGCAATGAGTTCAGTATTTACACACGAGAAGCTGGTGCCGGTGGACTGTCCATTGCCATCGAGGGTCCCAGTAAAGCTGAAATTGATTTTGAGGTTCATTGAGAAAAGTTTTATTTTTAGTCTGGTTTTAATCACATCGAATTTAGGATCGTAAGGATGGTTCTTGTAGCGTCAAGTATTTCGTTTCTGAACCGGGAGAATATATTTGTCTGATCAAATTCAACGACGATCACATTGTCAATTCTCCTTTCCGAATAATGGTGAATGAGAAACCGAGTGGCTTCGTTTCCATGGCTGCTGTTGGCAATGGGTCCTTGGTGAAGGAATTAATGGTATGCATGTCTGTGATTTATTATTATTTATTATTTATTCTATTTTTATTATTTTTTATTTTTTTATTATTCATCGTATTTTTATTTTTTTTTTATTTTTATGAGTCATTTTTTAGTTAAGGATTTTTTTTTAATTTTATAATAATTATTAATATTTTTATTTAGAATATAATGATACTAAAATATTGTTTCACAATCTATTGAGTTTTATAGTATTTTTAAGCTATATATTATTAATTTAATGAATAAAAATCTGAGGTAATTAATCAATATTAGCTCTTGCTTCTTGTTCACATATTTTCCAAGAAAAAGTAATTAATTAATTAATTAATTAAATGTAAGAGAATATTCAAGAGATATTCCTTTTCGAAGAGAACCCATTGTCATTTCTCAATCAAAGTCTAAGTTTGAAACATTCTTGACGACAGATGTCAATCAGAATAATTATATAAAAGGTGATACTTCCGCCCAATTTCTCGCATCAGTGAAGTGTGAAATTTAATACAAATCAAATTTTAAAGGGAAAATCAACGAGAAGAAATGACCAATTTCGCATATATAAATATATATATTCACATTTTGCTCTCAGATCGGTAAGCCGGCTGCTTTTACTGTGAACTATTCTCAAAAACGGAATGTGGAAACGAGTGGCAATAATAAACTGAAGGCCTTCATCATCAGTCCTTCGAAGTACGAAGAGCCGGCCATTGTGCAGAATATCGACAAAAACCAATACGCAATCAGATTCATTCCCAAGGAAAGTGGTGAACATTTCATTCATGTTATGGACGAGGTGTTGAATATGCACATTCCTGGTAGTCCTTTCCGAGTTGTTATCGGAAATCAGCACGCTGACCCCAGCATGGTGCAAGCCTGGGGTGAAGGACTCACTAAAGGCATTTTGGGTACTTGTTTTTCCTTTTAAAATAATTTTTTAACAATCAATTTCATCAACATGAAGATGTTTAGTTATGGTTTTTCGTTGATTGTTTTGTTTGATTTGAACCTGAATTTTTCACAAAATACAAGTATATTTTATTTACAACAACCAGACCCTGTGCGCTCTGAACATTGATGGGATATTTTTTCTCAATTGCCTCTCTTTGGCTTTCATTACGAATTTTCAAATTATTTAATTTTTGATTATCTTTAATTATGTATTATTCATTATGTATTATATTTATATTATTAATATTATTATTAATATTATTATTAATATTATT
>JBBMKC010229261.1:0-11640 GCA_037834085.1 Bipalium vagum | reverse complement strand
GCCTAGGATGTACTTTTTCTTTCTCCTGGTTTCCGTTAACGGACCGCAGATATCGACATAAATGTTCTCAAACATTTAAGATACTTCCAATGTCACTCTGGCCTCTTTTGTCGTTGATGTAACTACTTTATGCTTCTGACACGATTCGCACCCTGACGATATCCTCGTACTTTGCTCCACAAATCCTTTATATCATGTTTTCCCTTCATAAATTCCACGACCTTCTCAGTAACTGCATGAGCCAACCCTCTATGAGCAAGCCATATCAAGTTCTTTTTTGCATCTTTAACGTTATCTGCACAACCTGAATTTCATTTTTCCCTTCTTCACTCTGTCTGTTATAAAGAGATCTCCTCCTTCAATCACAGATCCCACCTCCTGAGCATCCTCAACATCATTAAAGTCTTTCTTTGTGAATTTCCACACTTTCGACCACCCTTCATCTTTGCACCGGTCGTACCTTTGGTAATCAGCGCTGACAAAGTTTAATATAAAATTCCCACTAAATCCCCAACTAGCGAAGCCCTGTTTTTTGGGTATTGGCTTTGCTCTTTTTCGTATTCGACCAGTCTATCGACGTCTACTTCCTCTTCTAATGTATTTAAATTATTCCTTCTATATATATTTTCTGTACGTCTGGTTCTCTGTGCTTGAAAACCTATACCACCATCGCGAAGGTTTGTATAACATTCCCTTTCACTATGCCCGTTCGTGTTGCACCACTTACACTTTATATTTGGACAAGGTCTCCAAATATGACCTTCTCTTTGACATCCGAAACATACCAGATCTTTCTTCTCTGGATAATCCCTGCTACTATGTCCCTGACCCGAACAAGTACAGGATTCAATTTGTCTCCTTGCCGTACAGTTACGAACTAAATGACCCTCCCTATACATTCATGACATTTAATATTTTCTCTTGCATTTTGTTTTCCTGAGTTGATTCGGGTTTCATCATTTTGTGTTATCTTCCTTATAACAACATCCAGCCTTCGGTTTCTGACTTCCCTTGCGAATTGCTCATCTCTAATGCATTGTACCAAGACCAGTGTTTCAAGCTTTTCAACGGTTAGATCATGTTTCACTCCTTTTTCTAAAAATGATCTTACCTTTCTAAAATAAGCTTCAATATCTTAACTACCTCTTTTATACTTTATCAACTTTTCTAAGTCGTCCACGACAATTTTTTTCTTTCTCGAACAATAGCCTGATTCCTGCTTCAAATCCGCTTGCCTTCCCAAATGTTTCCTCGTAGGCCTCCCATAGATCTTCATGTAACAGTGCATAAATCTCTGTTTCTCTCTTCTTTATTGGGGTCTGCTTTACATCTTTACATCTTTTTATAAAACACCCACATCATCTCCTTTTCTTAGTACATCAGGAGCTATTCCAACTGCGATTGAGTCCGATAGTGCTGATGCCGCCAAGTTATAATTGTTCAGTGCTTATAGAGCGTTTTTGGGTGATGGAGCTCAGCAAACGACCCTTTGGACCTATCGCATACGAGATCGGTGAGAATTGATATCATTGTCTTTTGTTTTTTGCTTTTCATTTTAAAATTAACATTTATATTATTAATTAAACATTTTATTGACATTTTGAATTTAACTGATTATTTGATTGATTGATTTTCATTATTATTTTTTATTGATTTTATTTTATTGACTTAGCATGAACATTAAGACATTTAACATTTAAAATTGTGTGATCAGCATTGTATTTGTAATAGTCGAAATAAAGTTTTATTTGTACTTGTCTTGATTCATTCATTAGTGCACACGTTTTGACAAAAGTGAAAGGGTCAGTAAAATGTATGAGCTAATTGTTACAAAAGGTTTCATAGTAGCTTAATAGAGTGATAATATTTAAATAAATATTAACCTAACTAAATTTTATTTTGACTTCAAATTGTAAAATTATTTTCCGTTCAAATATCGTAATAGAAATCGATTTATTCATCACAAAAATTCACTTACCTATAATTTTATTTTGAATCACTTTCATTCAATTTGCTTTTGTCCGTGTTCTCATTTGGTTCACTATTTCGTTTTTCGTTCACCTCTGTTTAACTCCAATTTTCGTTCTGCTGTGTAAAATGTGGTAGTTGCTTACATAATCTCCAGTTTTCTTCCAATCATTAATCACAACAGGGGTATCTTTCCTCTTCTGGCTTTGCCTACGCAGAAACCCGGAGCTTTCAATTATCCAGCTCAACCCGTCCTTAGTCGGCTCTATTTATTATTTCATGCAGCGAAGGGTACATAAAAGTGTTTCCTTTTATTAATAATATTATAATTACTCAATATTATTTATTCTTTATTATTATTACATAAATATTACAATGATATGTAGAAACAAACATTACATTATTTTTTATAAATGTCCTCCTTCAGAAAGATGAGTACCGAAACCTGCATTTTTTAAGCATCAGGCTGATAATTGGACAATTATAATAAACCAAACTGAGAAAGGATTAAGAAGCAAATTGAAATCCTTATACTATTTCCATATTTGATTGGTCAAAAGCTCTTTTAGGCAGGGTTTAGAATTAATTAGTGCTGCAATGAAGATACCTTTAAAGGTTTTATTTGGTCTTTTTTATTGTTTCAATAGATTGCACGCCCAATGCCCAGACCCTTACACTCTTCTTCATACAGTATGTTTTTCTGTGAAAGACGAACCTGGGTTCTTTTGTGATGCATGGAATACTTGCACTAGAGAAAATGGAAGATTTATGCAAGAGAAAGACATTAAAGTTATAAGTTCAAGTCTTAAAAAGAATGATATTTATTGGACCAGCATTCACGACGTACTGGAAGAGAGAAAAAAGAATAAAACAGGATGGATGCAAGGAGATGCTTCGTTATTCAAAGATGTTCATTTGTGGACGTCAGTTGATCCTACAAATTATGGGACAGGAGAAGACTGTACGTTTTTAAGAAACACAAATTTATCTGACGCTCCCTGCACGAAGAAATATAAATTTGTTTGCGTCTATGAAAGACTCGCGTCAACTGTCCTATCGAAAAGATTTGCGAGGGACAAGAATGCTACTTTTAATAATGATAAAGAAAAAGGATGTTATGAAGAGTTCAATATGAATACGAAAATAGGCTGCGGAATAAAGTTCACGATCAATTTTCTGTTTTTACTTACCACATTTTAATGATTATTTTTAGATGTTTCGAGTCTCCATTTTGCAAAACATTCTACTTTTTGGACTCGAAGAAAGGAGGACTGTGCATTGTTTCAAACTATATCGACACTGCTCTGCCATATGATTACCGTCAAATGGGAAGGTGGTCAAGATTTGTCCCAGTCTAAGAATTGCAGACGTTTTCATTTACATTATCCACTGTTGAGAAAGATATATCCTCTTCGCCTGTTGATAATGTTCCTCCTGAAAGTTGTGTCGTCCCTGTCTTACAACATTTTATTTTTAATAAAGTAATGATTCACTTAAAACGCTTTGGCGTATTAATTTAAGTAATGTCGTAGTTACAAAACGCTTCAGACAACGAAAAATGACAGATAAGAGGTGTATTAATTAAACAGATAAGCATAATTTGATAAAGTAATGCTTGATGTCACTTTTTCAAAAATTTAGTGAGTTGGAATTGAAAATTTCTTGGATGGTAATATTTACGGCTTTATTCGGTATTTTTGTCTCTTCTACAAATTTAATACATATTGATCAAATTACTCGAAAAAATACTTCAACATTAAACTTCACTCAATCGCCAAGTCTTTTTAACACCTGGCGATAATGAAAGAAATGAAAAAAAGAGCAAAATACTGAAGAAATTGAAAGAAAAGAACGAAATTTCAGACTTCTTTAAAATGATTACTATGAAAATAAATTGGTCTGTCTGGATTTCAGCTCAGAAGAAATATATTAAAAAAGAAGCTATCTATCAAAAGCTGGAAAGGACTGGATTTCGGAAACTAATTAAAAGACACAAGAAAATTTTGTTTTCAGAAACGCTGAAGAAAGCCGAAATGTCTTTATAGAAAAACTTAAAGCTGAGCTAAAATGTCCGCAAGATATTTATTTTATCAATGGCTCATTCCAGAAACTTCACACACAAAGGAAGAAACTGTGCATCCATCAGAAAAGGATAATGTACTTTTCAAGATTTAGGACATCGACAATAGTATAGATATTACCAAAATAAACCAACATCCAAGCTTTAAATATAAATAAAAACATATTTTCATTCTCATAAATTTGGATAAAAATGATGTTTTTTATTTATATTTTAAAGCTTGGAACTCGATTTATTTTAGTAATTTCTATACTACTACACTAACTCTAAAATATAAATATATATAAATAATAAAAAACAAAATATATGAAAAACATTTAATTAAAAATGATGATAAAAAAGTCAACCAACAATATTTAAACCAATCAAATCTAGATAATAATCAATTTACTTATTATTGTGAAATTTGTGATAAAAGTTTAAAAACTAAAACAGCTTTTATTAGTCATTCAAAATCTAAAGGTCATAATGAAGATTTATTTAATACATACAACTTATTTAATGAAAAACTTTTTAATAATGAATTAATTTGTATTGGTGAAATTGTGTTTGAAGATACTAATAATAAATTTGGGTCTAATAAACATTCATTGAAAACTAGTAAAATTGAATTAAATAAGAATATTAATGAACAAGATATTTTTAATTTTGAACAGGAATTAACAAGATTAATAAGTAAATATCTTAATTATACTAAAGTTACATTCAAATATCAAATATTAATGCAATGTGAGCATATGAATTCTCTTATTATAAATCATCGTACCAACAAAGAATAAGTATTTTATATATTTGAGTTACAAGATATATATCCATCAAAAATGGAGTTGCAGAGAAAGAAGACTATACTACCAATATATCCATAACATGTTATTGCAAAACCATATTTTGGAGATAGTTTAACTTATTAGTAAGCATATAATTATTCAATGTAATAAAGTTATTTATTAAAATTTTCGAGCAATTAATATTTACTTATTCATTTTTAAATGCATATTTCTGAATTTTTAGTTGCATATTTAGCGAAAATAAATGTCATATTTTTATTGTCTCTACTTATTTCTATATAAAAAGCATTATGAATTTTGTTGAAATATGAGAACATTTTCTAATAATAATAATAACCATCTTTGTTTAAAATTTTTGAGTTCATATAATTCATCCAATATTAATTTTAACTCAATTTCATAAAAATGAATATATATTGTAGAAGGATTATTATTATTATATTAGTATTATTATTAGACTTTTATCTTGATCATGGAATGATTTTAAAAAAAGAAATTAAAACTGGTATTAAAATATCTACTTGGTCAGTTTTTGGTGATTTCTTTTTTAAACTTTTAAATAATGCTTATTATGGTAAAACATTAGAAAATGTGAGAAATAGACAAAACGTTGAAATAGTTTCAAGTAATACAAAATTTCAATTAAATACATCTAAAAAACCTTTGAAAGATCTAAAATGTTTACAGAAAATATAGTTGCATGTCACATGAAAAAATCTAATACAAAATTTGATAAATTTAATTATGTAGGATTTTTGTATTAGAACGATATAATGAATGATTTTTTTTTATAATTGTTTAATTAAATCAAAATCATAAGCATATGAAACAACTAAGTAAACATGTAAACACCGATGTAAATGATTACAAAAATGCTTTAGATGGAAGTATAATTTGCTGGGGATTGCAAAATAAAGATTTTTAACCATTGTAATAAAAGAGGACATTTAGAAAAAATATGTTGGTCAAAGAATCCACCCCAGAGAGATAATGTGAATATTGGTGGTAAGATTCAGTGTTTTAAATGTAAACAGTATGGTCATATGGCGAGGTCCTGCTTGAGTGAAAAGACATCTCCGAATATTGTTAAGAGATTGGCATTTGGAAATGCAAAGCTGAACGCCTTAATAGACAGAGATGTTGATGAGGAAGCAAAAAGGCTGAGAGTAGAAAACGAAGAATTGAAAAGACAATTATTGAGGGTAACTGGATATGAGACAGTAGCGATGCTTAGACTTCAGGATAATGAGCTCAGAGTCTTCACAAGAAATGATTCTTTAGAAGAAAGAGTAGATTTAAATGGAAACGTCATAATGGCGTTGGTAGATTTAGATCAAGAAGACCCCAATGAACTTCTTGAAGCTTTGGAACAAGAATTTGCCAGAGCGCCACGAAATAAAGATAGAATCATGGATTTATTGAGACAGATAACAGAATCAACGGTTACTCCAGGAGTTTTCGAAAGAATTGTGAAAGTTATAAAACCATGAATAACAGAATTTGGAATGCCACAAGCAGAGATGAGATCGTTAGTACGAAGATACGGGAGGCATAAGAGATTAAGAGGTGTGGATCAGAGACAGATAAAAATTAGATTGAAATGGTTGGATGGGCAGATTTAGAACTGATTCTACTCTATTGTGCTAGAGTAAGAGCAGTCAGAGAAAGAACGACTCAGGTAATGTGTCTAGAATGGATCATTCTCATATTCTGGAGCATTTACCAGTTGGATGACGATGAATACTTGATTGATTGTAGATGCAATGCCGATGAGGAAACGATAATATTAGCGGTACAAGTAGATCATTGTGGTCAACCAGAATTAGCCGGAAATAGTTACGATGACATTTTAAATCCTATTATCCAAGAAGGTAGAGAACTACGTGGAGCAACAGGAATTGCTAAGGAATTAACAAGAAATGAAGTGGAGAATTCGAACTTAGAAATACTGGACAAGATATGCAATGAAGATATTCAAGGAGTCAGAGGAATATCGCCACAGAACGACCAAGAGAAGAAACTCAAACTCAATCAACAGAAATAATGAGAACAGGAGGAACAATCCAGACCACGTCAGACAAGACCAGGAAATAATCCTGTAGGGAGACCAAGAAAGGCTCTAAACACACCGTGTCCACAATGGATTAAAAGAGACACGAAGAGAATATTTAACCAGATTGGAAAATCGATATAGAAAGCAACACGATGAAGACATTTATGATGAGGCCACGAGGGAAGATCAAGAACGATTGTTAAGATTATTGGAGATAATGGATCTAACTATGGAGTCAAAAGGAAAACCGGAAGATTTAACATTAGAAATTTATGCATAAATGTCGAACATTCTGGAAGACGTGGAGAATTTTGTGCATGAAGCATACAGTACAAGCGATGAATTATGGTTAGCACAGTTATGCGAATGTAAAATGGACAAGGAAAAGACCATGGTTGACATAGTATTAATTCTGAAAAGGGTCGTTAAAGTAAATCGGGAGTCGGGTCGAAATAATACAGATATTCTAATTCAAGATGCAAAGGAGCAGTCAGATTTCAGGCAAAAAAACAAGACAAAGGAACAGCCAGAAGAGCCACGAAGAAACAATCGATCAGGAGAAGGATCAAGAACAGCGAATGACTCTTGGATGCCTATGATGTTAATCATGATTACGATGTTTCTCAACATGATGAACAAGAAAAATGCATTAGTTGCCTACGATTGCACCAAACCGAAGATGAGCAAAATTTATTCTTTAATGGATTTGGAAAATTTTCCAGAAACCTATTCGACCAATTTAACAAACAGGGATGTGGAATATCACATTTACCAAGAGACAGAGTTCAGACGAGCCCAGGTGAAAGAATGTATCGTGAAAAAGGCTGTTTTTGAATATTATTGTGGATATTACAACAGATACCTGTGATACCCTGATACCAGTCCCAGTAATCGTAAATTCAGAGAATTGCGAATCACCATTTGTGACGGGGAAATTACAAATTGCAGCGGGACTGACGATTAATGTGAAAATGCAGTAAGAACCAGACAGACAATAACAGAAGGAAGAACCATTGATCGGACGAGATAAATATCGGAAGGTCGAAAAGACTGTTTGGATAGTAATATACTCAGATTACATGGTACAGCTTCGAGAATTTGAAGGGGCATTCTACGCTGTGACAAGAAAAATGTTATCGCATCCTTTCTGTAACCTCAAACCTACGACATGTAACACAGGGGAGTCGTTACTGGTTTACAGAGTACCGATTACAGATTTCAATATGGTATTCTTGAAGAAATCAACGTTCGCACAACTGGAAGAAGAAAAAGAGAAAGAAAGCATGAGTCTGTCTAGAAGAGTGGGAAAGACTTCTCGAATAACAGAACTTGTGGAAAAAAGGGAAAACACCAATAGTCCTGGTCAGCAAAGACAAAAACGAAGGAATTCGATTCGTAAGAAGAGATCAAGTCTTGAGGTGTTTATCACAAATCATAAAGGAATATTTGTAAGTTATCATAGCATGTTTCAAGCAAAGTTAAGCAAAACCGATGTAAAACTTGCAGATTACACAAATACGAAACTAGATTTTGTATATCATGTTTTGCAACAGTCGATGAGGGAAATGTAACACGAAGTTGTAGGTAATGACTGTAAGATAAATCGGGAGTTATTAAGGACGAGGTTTGCTATGATAATCAGCAATCCAGTACTAGTAGTGCCTATGCTTTTACTAGACCAAGGAGTATTTGCCAGAATGATGGGCGAAGTGATATACAGCTATAAATGCGCCGTAGTAAACGTCCAGTTGATGAGAGCCGATGAATGTACAAATGAACTACCACCTATTTGGGTAAACGAGGAGCAATATGTAGCACCAATCACCAGAATTATGCTGGAAAAAGAAGCGAAACCAAAGGTTTTAGAGTGTGGATTGACCATATCGCCAATATATGTGATGATGTTAAAAAAGACCTGGATTAACATGCTTAGATGCACACAGAAGCAAACATAATTTATTCAAATATTCCTCATTTATGTTACATTTAAAAACATAAACAGCGGTAATTATAGTTATAGATATAATTTTATTTCAGATTAGTGATGGGTACAGTTTCAAAAATTTAATATCGAAGAAGAAAAATTAAAACATTTTATTCGAGATGAAAGAAGAATTATAAAAACAGTGCTATCTGAGTGACTGAATATATCTTGTGGATCAGTACACAACATGCTGAAGGTTCTTGGCATCCAAAAGTTGTGTTCCAGATTTGTTCCTACATGTTTTGCATGAAGTTGGTGACCGTTTCCTAACTTATATAATTATGGAGGATAACCCCCCCCCTGATCTCTCTATTTGCCTGAAGATTGCCCTTTCATCTCATGAGTACAAATGCTGTTGGGATAATCCTCATCGATTTTGCAGATAAAGATGCCAAAATTAATGCAACCTACTATGCAAAATTAGTTGAGGAAGCTAGACAAAACAGACGTAAGCCTCGTGGTGAACTGTTTTTTTTTTCATTCATGGCAATGCATCAATCCATACCGCTCAATATACCATGCAAGCAATTGAGCTCACTTCAAGGATCACACTTCCACATCCACCTTATAGCCCAGATTTGGCAACCATTGACTTCTGGCTTTTTCGTCATTTAAAGCGACATTTACAAGGGCAGCGCTTTTCAAATAAAGAAGATTTGTCAATCAATTTTATCAACGCACAACCATCTCAATTCTACAAAAATGGTTTTCTCCAACTTGCTGAACGATGACGCAAATTTGAGGAGATTAAGGGGTGCTATATTGAAAAACTTTGAATATCTTGTACCTACTGTGTTTTTTAATAAGAATTTGACATAGAAATTCTTATTTCTTTTTATCGAGTCCGGCTCTTTTTTGACGTCACCATGTATAAGATAAAGCAAGATGAATGAATAACTCTATCTTTATTGTATAATTACACTTTTTAGAAATAAAAGTACTTTTGATTGCTGCTTTTATATTTGAAATATTTTTGGTACTTCTATTTATTTTTTAATTGCTTTTTAATTTTTAATTTAATTAAACGGCAAACGACTCTGTATGCAACATTTGGAACCATACAAGTATGATGAAACATTTCTAAGGAGAATAATCACTGGTGATGAAACATAGGTACACCATAATGAACCTGAAAGTAAATGGCTGTCGATGGAATGGAAGCTCACCAAAAACAAAAAATCAGCAGAGTGCTGGTAAATTGATGTTGTAATAAAAATAAATAAGAGTACAAATAATAGCAAACCCAACTTTAGAAATTACTAAAAATTAAGTAGAGATGTTTTCAAGATAATTTATATTTTGGAAAATAGTTTTCAAAGATAATAATAATAATAATAATAATAATAATAATAATAATAATAATAATAATAATAATAATAATAATAATAATAATAATTTATTATCATTCGAGAAGACTATCGTTTATTGTTATTCGAAAAGATTGTTATTATTCTTGGAGGATTGGAGACAATTATTGATATTGTTAAAGAAAATAAAGTTTGGTTATAAGTGTCCCGCTGGATTTCGTTCGAGCTCCTCATCAGAGTGTTATCTTTTTACAGGCGCAAAGGCTCAGTTGATAGTTTGGGAATCTTGATATGGGTTATCTCATAAGGTATTTTTTTTACTTATTTTTCATTTTTTTACTGATAACATTTATTTTCCTTTATTTAATTATTTGATTATTGCTTAATTGATATTTATTAATTGATATTATTAATTAATTGTATTTATGGTTATTATCATTTGATTATTAGATTTGCTTGTTGTGTTTTATTGGCATTTGATTATTGATGGATTGTGTGACTGTTTAATTAAACAAGCACCTATTCGTCAATTCGGTGATTGCTTTCATTTTTATTTTGGATTCTGACGATTTGATGGTGTCATCGATGTTATCTTGCTAGTTATATTTGTTATTATTATTGTTTCACTGGTTACGGTAAGTATCAATAGAATCGAAATCAACTTAAAATTCGAGATATTTAATTAGGAGCAATACAATTGTTACAAAAAAGGTTAACCTATCTATTTAATTAATTTTTTTCCATTAGTATAATGTATCTATTTTTTTCAACTGCGTTTACACATCCCTTTTCTTACTTGATAGTCTTTCTTATCTTCCTCAAAATGTCTTTAATTCTGTCTGTTTTGATTTATTTGATTCCTTATATTGAGACTAGTCAAATTTGATCCTGATGATATTCAGCCACTTGGCATCTTTTCAGGTAGTTAAAACCTTAATGAGATCAGTTTTAAAAAGGTAGATATATTAAAGAAGATAATTGAAACGTTCCTGATCCAATTTGAGTGTAAATTCAAAACAAAATTTGAATGTAAAACTAAGACTAGTTTATTTACTCCTTCTCACACAAGATTAATGACCCTCAACTTCTTAGACCTTATTCGTGAATGATGATGGAAGAGCCGTAAATTGCAGTCATTTCTAAGGACCTTGCTTCGAATCTGTATTGCCACATTGTGCTTATGCCATTAACGTTTGTATATAAAATTTGAGGATAGATGTATCTTGTGGAATTATGTCCATAGATTTCATAAAAGCATTCTCCTTCCCCGTGGACTACAGCTAATAGGCTGGTATCACCACCGCATCCATTGAAGTAGATGCTCATGAAAGATGATCTGACGCTATATTTTTGAGTATTGAGAAGTACCCGCCTACCTTCAATGTTAAAATAATTATAATTAATATTTCGTAAGTATTCGATGTCCCACGGATAAGACTCCACCAAATTATCTTTGTCAA
>JBBMKC010229239.1:0-11642 GCA_037834085.1 Bipalium vagum | reverse complement strand
GTGACATTAATTTCCTGGAATCCATTTTTATATCTACAATTATTTCAAAATAAATAAATATTGATTTTATTTTTTATTAATTTTTAAATTTATTAATTAACTTTTGCTGTATGAAAAATATATTTTCCTACTAATGCAACATGAATTTTCAAGGAGTCTCGTCAACGACCCGGGTACCGTTGATAGCTCCGGTGTGACCAATCATTTTTCCTTATTATTTAAATTTTTTTTCGTGATTTGTTTGTTTAAATTGATTCAAAACATTTAAATCTGTTATTATTAATCAGATATTTCTGATTTAATATTGATTCTTATTATATTGACGGATTATTTGTTTAAAATTACATAGACTTGGTTTTTGTTTGATTTTGTGAATGATTTGTAGTATTGGTTAATATAATAAAGATATTATGATTATTTTTGATTCATTTCAATTAACTGGAAGGAAATGATATTGTAATTATTATTTTTGATTCACTGTTTTAAAATAAATTTTAGTAAATAACATTTCGCCAGTTCTGAAAATAGAAAAAAATGAAGTATTGTGGGGCATTTCAGGTTTTAAAGTATTATAAGTTAATTTTTAAAAATTAATGATTAGTTGATATTTCTTACGGTTTTGATGTATCTCCATAACTAAATAAATTTCTTAAACCTTTTGTTTTGCCTATTTAAGTTTAAATTTAAATGTTTTGCTTCAAAAATTAACTTATGTTTTCTCTTATTTTCATAAATATTCAATTATAAAATATAAAATAAAATTCAATTATTTTATTCATTTAACAGAATCCTTATTATTTCATTATTTTAAATTTTCAGTCATATATACTAGATAAAAAATTCTGAAAAAGGACCATTGTTTGAGAATATTCTGCTATTTAAATATAATAAAATCTGTTTTATGAATATTTTATACATCTAAATCATTAAAATACCAAATAATATTATGGTACATAAAAATTAATATATTAATCAAGAATTTAGAAATTAATAAAATTAAATTTGTTTTTTTGTATCTAAAATAAATTGTTAGTTATTTTTTATCGAGTGGTATATTCTGTTGTTTCTATGGAATTTGATAGTAGTCCAGAGGTAACTCAATTAAATGAACTATTAAAAATTGATCTAATGGAATTCAAAACTCAAGTTGAAGAAAATCAGTTAATTTATGGTTTACTTAACAAGGATATAAGGTTTTCAAAATTAAATATTTTTAAATAATAAATTATTTTTAGTTCATTTTACATTCCTAAAGACCCAGATTTTTATCGGTTGAAATGTAAAATGAAATTGAAGCGATTACTTAAAGGATATCAAATAAATCAAGGAAAGATCTTAGCTCAAACAATGAAATCTGAAATAGACAGTTGTGAAAAGTTCGAATATCGAGACAAATCAATAATACTATTAATTAATCAGGTTTTTAAAAATAATGTTCTCAAAAATTAAATTTTTTTCAAAATTGATTTTTAAATTTCTTTAATTAAAAATGTTTAATAATAAAATGGTTTTAGTGACATTTATATCAGTAAAATCCTGAAGACTCATTTTCAAAAACGTATTTTTCTATCACAAAAGATTTAAATAAATAAAAAAAATAAATAAAATTTTAATTAGTCTTGATTTTGAAATCCTCACACTGATAGTAATCAAATCAATTTAAAATTTTATTTTTTTATGAAAGTTAGGGACCTAAACTGCAGGATTACCCTACTTTTATATATAGCGAACTGGAATATCACTCAATTTTGATATACAGAGAAATATTTGAATATCTTAATATATAATATCTTTTGAAGTATCTTAATTGTAGATATTCATTTCTTTATTAAATTAATAAACTATCACCATCTCGAGTATTTCTCTACAATGTCCATTTCTGTCACATCTTGATAAATATGAGTAGTAATTTTTATTTTCTGGACTTCTTATACGACATATTTTAATAGGTTATTTTTACATCATTTCATATTTCTTTTCTTTTAGTTTATAATTAAATTTTATTGATTCAGATATCTGATCTGAACTGACTAGTTCACTCTTTACATTTTCATTTGGATTCTTAAATCGTAATAGCTATTAGGTAAGTCAGAAAGTAACCTCATTTTTATCACAAAATTTTATTTTACAAATTTTTAAATTTAAATTTATGATAATCAATCACATAATCACCATTATTTTCACTATAGCCTGCCACCTGTCAACCAAGCATTTCATTCCTTTTTCAAAGAAACGAAGAAGATTTAGAGTCAATAAATGAATGGTCTCCTTTTTGATCTGATCTTCATTTTGGAATCTTTTTCCAGACAAGAAGTGCTGCAAAGATCTGAAGAGGTGAAAATCTGTTGGAGGAATGTCTGGGATATATGGTGGGTGAGCCATAACTTCCCATCCTAAGTCTTTAATTTTTTTTAGATGTGATCTTCGAGGTTTGTGTCCTGGCATTATCTAGATGAAAAAGACCTTTTCTGTTTACTAAAGCTGGACGAATTTTTAAAAAGTTATCATTTAATTTGTCTAACTGATCACATTATTTGTTTCCATCAATTGTCTGATTTGATTCGAGCAATTCAAAATAGATTACCCCATGACAATCCCACCAAATGCAAAGCATAGATTTTTCAGGATGAAGACATGATTTTGGTGTTGGAATCGGGGTTTCACCTGGAAATAACCATTGGTTTTGTCTTTTGGGATTGTGGTACTGAATCCACTTTTCGACCCCCTTGACCAAAAGTTGAAGAAACGGATTATTGTTATTCTTCAGAATCAGTGATTGACAAACAGATAGTAGCTTTATTTTTCCGGTCAATTCATGCGGTACCCAGACACCTGCCTTATATGGCTCTTTCCAATCATATGTAAGTGAGTCTTAACTGCAGTAGGACTACAGCCGAGGGTTTTTGACATCTGTTCAGTCGTTAATCGTCGATCGCTACTTATGAGTTCTTATAATAATGCGTCGTCAGTCGTTGGTGGACGTCCACTTCTTTCATGGTCATTGAGGTTGAAGTCACCAGACCTTACTCTAGCAAACCATTCCTGTGCTTGGCGAATATTAATGGCTCCTTTATTTATATCATTAATATTAGCGGCAACTAGTGTTAGTATTAGATAAATTATTTTCAAAAGAAAATATTTTCAGTCATTTTTTTAAAAATTTTTAATAATTTGAACAGTTAATTTTAAGTATATCCCATGCAAGTTTTAAATTAATATCATGATTCAGTTTTTTGAAAATCGAATCAAAATGCTAGTGAATTTAAAGCGTTCTCAAATGCTACGATATAAACGGTATTGCATTAGTAAGGCGTTAACAAAAATAATTAAAGAAGATTATCAAGAAATATTAAGGTTTTTTTGTAATTAACAAATTAATAAAATGATTAATTTACTAGAGCTATAGATTTAGAGTATGTTGACACTAATGTTAGATATAATCGTCTTGAAGCGATTAAAGAAGGATATATTTGTAACACTGATCAAGGTCTTGATGAGATAACTGTCGACGATCTTTTGATATATATGAAATGGTTGGCTAGACATTTATTTTCTTTGGAATATATTTCAACCATAATTAAAGTACTTACTATTTATACATATCTACTTCGAGTGAGAAATGATAATTCAGATTATCCGGTGGATTCCAGTGAAGTATCGAAAGAAAAATAGTCCCACAAAAGAAGTTAATTTAATTTTTTGTTTAGAAAACATTATTATTATTAGCATAACTCTTATATAAAGAGATTTAATAATTGTAAAAGTAAGTAATATATTGGGTTGATTCATAAGTTCTTGCGTTTTTAATGAAGATATTATGCATATTTTAGAGATAAGAATCTAGTAATCAAACAAAATTTATTCAGAAAAAGAAAGACCATTAAGTTCAACTGTCTTATTCCAACGACGGGCAAGTTGTTCGATCATTGAGGTCCATGTCACACTTGTTGAATTTTTTGAACCACTTTTGAGAAGTTCTTATGAATACTGATTTGTCGCTTTCAACTTCACATTTTCTTTGCAGCATCTATGGCTCTGAAATTCTGTTTCCAGTAATGTTTCAGAAGTATACGGATTGCTAATTTATCGATACTTTTTTCTGAATAAATAAATAAATAAATATATACACAGAATACATATAACTTAATATAATTAAAAGTATCTTACGCGTATCTTTCTCAGCTTTCAAATGGTGTGCAACTTGTTAATATTTAAACAAATAATATATTTAAAATTTGCTTTTAAAGTTTATATAGAAAAAACGCACGAACTTATGAATCAACTCAATATACATCAAGACAAGCTATTGATAGCATTTAATAGTAGTGACATGCGTAAAGTTTGGAATCTAGTAAAAAAAAAACAAACTAGAAATCTACATTCCGTGCAAGTATTGGGATACCTGATTTTTAGCGATAACATTGCATTGCATTAAAAACAAAAAATTACGTGATTAAATATGGTAAATGTTCTGGAAATACAAAATAATGTCAATACAATATAATATAATATACTTTCACAGATGAGTTACAGATACTACATATTTTAAAGTAATTTATTAGTTTTCATAATAAAAGCTAATTAATATTTTTCTATAAGTGAAACAATATAGCACTAAGAAGATAATAATTGTCTTATATAAATATGTGTACATTCAAATGTTTACAGGAAATCATGACTAAAATTTATCTGGATAGTGAGAAAAGAGCTATCATCAATTCATATGGGTCTGGTAAGCTTTCTCTTGGGAAATTTAAAAGAAAATGAATATTTTCAAAATCACAGTAACCTATAAAATAAAGCGGTACTGAGAAACTTGGTCCAATTAAAACAGGTTATGAAACGGAAGACGTCATGTGATCTCAATAAAAGAACATGTCAATTATACTAGTGTCTAAGCTAAACAGACGACTAACGGCTCATGAAATTGCAGCAGATTTCAATAGTGGTCATAGCAAAGAAATTTCTGGGGATACCATTAAACGCAGACTCCAATCTATTAATTTTTTTGTTAGAATTGTTGTACGTAAGCCACTGCTGTAGTCCAGAAATATGAAGAAACAATTTCTGTGGGCAAAGAAACAAAAGAATTTGACTACAGAAGAATGCAATAAAGTTTTAAGAACAGACGAGTCCAAGTTTGAAGTATTTGGCAGTAACAGACGGATGTATGTTAGACGTTCCAAAAACAAGAAAATGATGTTGAACTGCATAGCCAGAATTGTTAAACATCGATGAGGTTCAGTAATGGTTTGGGGTGGATTTTTATTCCAAGAAGTGTGTCCTCTGTACAGGGTCAAATGTATTCTGGAACATAAGCAATATCACAGAATACTACTTCACAACGCAGTTCCTGCAGGAAAGCAACATATCGGACATGTATTTTTTATACAACAAGATAATGATACGAAACATATTGCTAAATTATGTCGAGTTATCTAAAGCAAAACTAGGTAGGGTGAACTCTGCAAGTAATTGATTAGCTGCAACAGTCTTCGGATTTGAATCCAATAGAGCTACTCTTCAATGAATTTGATAGTCTGGTTAGAAAAAAATACTCTTCTTCTCTGGAACACCTCAGAAAAATATTGGAATATGAATAGAATAATATAGAATTATCTAAATTTCAAAATGTTATAAAGAGAATGTCCAGAAACGGTATAGCCGTATTGAAAGCAAAAGGCAAAGTTTTCGATGAAAAGAAAATTTGATGATTTTATTTGAAATTCATATA
Source organism: Bipalium vagum (assembly GCA_037834085.1). NCBI lineage: Eukaryota > Metazoa > Platyhelminthes > Tricladida > Geoplanidae > Bipalium > Bipalium vagum. Next base: position 5,908 of record JBBMKC010229239.1, on the reverse strand, counting down.
CTTTTTAATTCTTTTAATTAATAAATGATGAAAGTCTCTGTAATATATTTGTTTCCATACATTATTTTTTACTTACGTGAAAGTCTTAATTAGAATTTGTTAATTTATCATTTTATTAAGTGTCCCAATACTTTGGCACTGCATTGTAGGTTGTATGAAAAGTTATGAAAATGAAAATTAAAGGACACCAAAATTTTATTAAAATTATTTATTATTGAACATTATCTCCTAATAATTCAACACAAAGTACGCTTTTGGATGTTGATATTTCTCTACTGCAGGATCCCAGTACCCATTAAAGAACTTGTGTCATAGAAGAAACTCAATTCACTAAACAAGCACACTGGAGGATCGTCTGAAATCCTCTGGAGAAAAAAGATCCTTGACACAGAAGTTGTTATATTAATAAATTTTTGATTTGATGCACAGACCAAATTGATGTGGTTCAATAAATTTCGCTTAATACATGAAGGCTGTGGAACTTGCTCAAGATCTCAATGACTCAAAATTGAATATTTGTGCATCTCTGAAAGCTTGGGTAGAATTCATGGATTCCACATTATTTGATTGAAAAAGAAGAAAAAGCAAGATTAGAAATTTCTTTCATAATTGTTAGCAACCAATTTGATCCGCTTTTGTTTCTAAGTGTGACATGTGACGAAAAGTGAATTCCATATGATAATTGTAGATAAGATACTAATGAACAGCACAAAATGTCTAATCTAAGTCTTCAACCAAAGACGATAATGTTAACTATTTGATAGAGTGCATCTGGTTTAATCTATTATAATTTCTTAAGTCAGTAAGTTAAGACCATGTTCGAAAAGTTAACTGGAAAACAACTCGGGTTGATAGATCGAAAGGGATCAATTTTGCTTCACGATAATGCAAGACCACATATTTTTTTCAAATGATTGCACAGAGATTGTATGAATTTTAGTATGAAGTGTTGTCACACCCAAATTACTCACCAACAGATTATCATCTGTTCATAAGTGATTTTCTTCTTAATATTACTTTCCATAACCATGGTGTCATTCCTGAAAACATAGAAAACTTTTTTGAATCTATAAGTCGGGATTTTTATCAAATTGAAATCAATAAACTATTAAACCTTTGGAAAGTGTTTCAACAGAAATGGAAAAATTTTTAATTAATACTCAGTTATCTTACTTTTTCATTTACCACTAAAATTCGACATTTCGTTTTACACTACCTGTATGTTTTACTTTTTAAAAGTAATTTATTAGTAAGATCCCAAAAACTTTTGTCATCATCATTTTTACCGTATGTTATCTCTTCAGTTGCTTGGGAAATAAACATCCAGATTTAATCCACAATAGATCTTGTCCTTTCAATTTAGGTTCAGAGTGGATCCAAGTTTTTTCTACACATGACTTTTAAATACCCAGTGTATTGTTGATTATTTATTTAATTCCCATGATATCGGGAAATTTTTATTGTTAGTATTATTATTATTGTGCCAGTTCTTTAAAATTTACTGTATATTTAATGTAACTTTAAAATATACATTAAAAATTTTTGAATCACATTTTTAAAAATCTATTTAATTTGGATGATTTTATAGTAGAGTTTGTATTACTGTATTATATTACTATAGCATGATACTGACTCTACAAGTAAATCAGAAAAGTCATCCAAACTGTACAAATTAAGTACAGATCTTTCATATTCTCAATATGCAGAAAAGTCTCTAACTGCTCGACACAGTGAAAAAAGTATTTCTAAAGTACCCAGTGATATGCCTTTTACAGCAGCTACTGGTGGAGGTCTTGCAGTTGATGAGAAAAATTTGTTGCTCCCTCTACATACCAATGATATCCAATATATCAGACATTTATTAATTTATTTCTGTAAAATTTATTCCATTGATATGGTATGAGTATCAATTTTTCATGTTATTGAAATATTTTCATATAGAATGTTTCGAAATTGAGAAATTCAGCAGATGAAATGGAATTATTTAGTATTGTTAGCAGGAAATTCAAGATTATCTTCAATATTCAGGAGCAAATGAGAAAATATAAAGTTTATGATAAAACTGAAGTATTTTTTATATTTTTAATATCAGTAAATTTAAGTAGTAATTCATACGATATTAGAATACCCAAGAACGCTGGGGCACAGATGGTTGTATGCACGCTCTTCTTAAACCAGAAAATTGGACAAATTATAATAATTTTAAACCCAAACATACTCTATTAGAAATGAAATATTTGAAACAACTTCAGACTGATGCAATTCGAGATGAATACCTTATTACAGCTTCATTATTTGTTAAAAAATATAATGTTGAAGTAATTTAAAGATATGTTTACGTTGAATTATTTTAATTTTTATAATTTAACTTAAATTATTGCTTAAAATTTTTGAAGTTTTTAATCTTAACAATTTTATGATTTAGTTAATGATTCTTTAATTAAAATTAAAGGAATTAATGATATATTGAAATTAAAATCAAAACCCTAAAACTCAAATCATTTAAAATAAATTAATGGTGATGGTGTGATTCTTATGAATGGCTTTTAACACTGTAAGTAGCTCATTAAAATTTGATGAAGATGAAGCTTGGCAAATTGAAACCACACCATCACCATTAATTTACTTTAAATTTACTTGTTCTTGAATCTGACAATTAAGTCTGGGTGTAGCGTGGTTTTCATGTCGTTTGGACGTACATCCATGTCTACAACCAATCCTGAGTCCCTTAGAAAGTTAAAGAACAGCGTTAACACGTGATTGAGTAATATTTATTGCAAAGTCTGATCTACATCAATTTAAGAAGTTGCTGAGTATTTAGTAGGAATACAGAGACATTATTCATTTTGAACTTCTGCCACGTGAGGAAATAATAACTGGAGGGAAGTGATGTAAGCAACTCACAAGATTCAGTCGAGAAGGAATAGTACTTGAACACATATTGCGAAAGAAATTTCAAAAACTACAAAGAATAAAATGGAAAATTCTCCAACATCCTCCACTCTCTATGTATTGTGTTTCCTTATTTTTATCTGTTCCGGTCTTTACAAAATAGTTTGAGACCTATTTAATATTGATCATGCAGTTAAAACCTAAATGATCAACTTTTTCAATAAAAAAAACATGAAACTTTTATCAACATGAGTTCGAACGACTTGTAGAGCCTTAGAAAATATACGTAGAAGAAAAAAGAATTGTTTAATTAATTAATATTTTTTGTTTAATTTTAATATATATTTTTTGTAATAATCTTATATTTAACAAAAAATTTCCATATTTTTAGAAATATGTTGTTTTTATTTATATTACAGTTAAAGATATTATTATTTGTTAGGAAACACAAAATAACTTGAGGCATAACGCCTTAACTATTCAACATTTACCAGTGGTTTATAATACGGCGGTGGTTGCGAATCCTAAAGGATTTGATATTACAGATATTTACAAAACTATATATGCAAGAAATACTGGTACACAAAGGTTAGAATAATTTTTGATAAATTAAAATAATAAAAATAAATTTTATCGTGTAATTGCAAGATTTATTACAATATTTACTTCATTATTATATTATATTATATTACATTATATTAACATATATTGTTTATTATTTATTATAATATATTAGTATAATAATATATATTTCGTTATTATTATGTTGTAACATGAAATATCCCATTTGGTTAAAATATTTTAAACGATCATGAGGCACAAGAAAAAAGTTTTTATTAATCAAAATATGCTCCGTCAGAATCGACACACTTTTGTCATCGTATTACCAGATTTCTTATTCCACTTTCATAAAAACTTGTGTACTTGGAATCCAAGAAGTCGGACAAGGCATTTTGACACCACGATTGGTGAAAGTTTTATTTGAGAAAATGTTCTAAATGTTTGAACAGATGGTAATCTGTTGAAGCCACGTCTGGAGAATAAGCTGGATGCGGCAAGGTTTCATATTTCAGATCTTTGAGCAATATAACACCATGTCTGTTAGTCATTGCAGAATGTTTGATGATTAATTTCCGGCGCATTTCTTCCAGTTCTGTATAGTATTTGTGGGCTGTTATGGTCTCACCTGGATCAGGAAATGAAAAATGTATTAATCCAACCATAGACCACCAAACCGTGATCATTATTTTCTTTTGGTGCAAATCAGGCTTCGGCATGTGATGAGGAGGTTCATCGACATTTAACCATTGAGCTGAGCTTTATTGATTATCATATAGTACCAGTTTTCATCACAAGTGACAATGCAATGCAAAAATGGGCACATATCATTGCGAATCAGCAGGAAATTGCAAATCTCCATAAGTTGAAAATTTTGGAAATTGGACCCATTTTGTCGAGCTTTTTAACTTTTCCTATTGATTTCAAATGACTAGAATTGGTCATTGCTACTTCGCCAAACACTTTGGCGAGGTCTTGCACAGTCTGACGTGGATTTTTTCAACCTTTGCCTTCAGATCACCATCATCAACAGTGGTGACTGGCCTTCCACGATCTGCAATTTCTCGACTATAATCATTGAAATTGAATTTTTTGTACCAATGTCCAATGGATTTTTTGTTTGTAGCATGCAACCAAAATACCGAATTTATGTTCCTAACAGCTTCGGATATCTTGTGGTCCAATTTCCATTCATAAAAATCAATGGTTTTTAATTCCGTCGGTATTATGTTATTCATATTGACCGCTAAATATTTTAAATATATGTTATTATTTAAGCAATTGATAGTATAATATAGAAATTTCTAACATTTAAATCGATATATCAAACTTGAATTTTCATCATTTATTGCTGAAAATATGCTGCTTAGAAAAATAAGTTGTAAATAGGGACATTTCATATGTTAAAACCCAATATATTATATTCTAATCGGTTTTCCGTGTTCTTATTAGTTTGAAGCCCCTGTTATGTAATTTTGTAATATGATTTTGAGTTTTCAAAATTAAGTGAAAGCTGAATTTTTCTTTTTCATCTTCAATAAATATTTTCAAAACCTTTGGTGGTGCACAATTTCCAATTTTTAAAAAATCTTCAGTTTTGGATTCAAAAAATTGTTGATAAATTTTCAAAATATCTGTATAAATTGAGTAGTACAATTCTTGTAAAGTCTTTTCACCCCCTATAAAAAATAAAAATTGTAATATATTATTTATTCATGTGTATTTATATTTAGTTTTAAAGAATTTTTAAAATATTGTATTAATTATTAACTATTTAAATAAATTTTTAATGTATGTATAAAATAATGTAAAATTACATATTTCTAGAGCAATACAATGGATAGAAAATTGTCAGAATTTCAAAGAAATGTTATTATATTACGAAAAAGTGGAAAATCGTGATCAGAAATAGGTCGTGAATTAAGTAAGAAGTATAGGAAGACTGTGAAAAAGTAAGGAATACAACATCTGTGTAAGAAATATGTGGAAACTGGATCCATACTAGATAAGATGAGAGTTGGCAGACCAACCGTTGAGTCATCCTAAGCTTCACGGGGCAAAAAATTATTTATTATCTGTAGATAAAATAACTTTTACATACACCACTAATACTGCTTAACGTATTTCTGCCAGTACTGAACAAAAATTCTCAGAAATGAATTTTGAGAAACTATTCATCAACCATTTATAAAATTAGAATAACGTATGAAAAGAGTTGCTTGGGCCAAACCATTGGGATGCAGATAAACGGGGAGCTGTTGTATTTATGGACGAGTAAATATTTCAATCATATTCGTCCTCAGGTAAATTATTGATTAAAAGAACCTAGTTTGAAAGGTACAATCATACATTTTTCCAACAAATTATGCAATATGGCACACATATATTAGGTGTACAAGTTGAAAGTGACGTTTTCATAAATGATAATGTCATTTATTAAGATAAGATGTTTTAGTAA
>JBBMKC010229228.1:0-11642 GCA_037834085.1 Bipalium vagum | reverse complement strand
ATTATTATTATTATTATTATTATTATTATTATTATAATTATTATTATTATTATTATTATTATTATTATTATTATTATAAATAGTATATAGAATTTTAAATTTTGTAAAAATAAAGATTTCACTGAAAAATCATAACAATTGAATATAAAATCTAAAAATACCGATATTTTATCATCTTTCGGAAATCCATAATATTGACATTAAATAATTTTTAATTAAATTCGAATAATAAAATCCATATTAAGGATGATAATAATTTGAAACAAAATAAGTAATAGAACAGTTCAGGCTGATTATTATTATTATTATTATTATTATGGTGTAGGGAAAGTTGCATTTATATTTTTATCAATTATTCATATTGAAAAGCCATTGATGTCAACTCCTGAAAGTAAGCCATTTATGAAAGAGTTATATAGCTGAAAACCTCGAGCGATACAAAAGTTCCGTTAAAGAAATAGACAGTTTTATGAAAAAAGTACATAAAAGGTTGAAATTGGTTATTATCTTTTCTAATATAGCTAATTCGCCTCCTGTCTGATAAAGAGTTGTATCAGATAAAAATTATTAATTCATATTTTTTAAGTGGGTTCGTAAATAATTTATTTTATTTTATTCGGGGTTGAAATATTTTCAGTAATTTTATCATTTTATTTCGATAAAATTCTAGATTTATGTATTTATTTTTGATGTGTTACCAAATATTTGATTAAATATAAAAATAAAATTTATCCTTGAAAACTTCAAATATAAATTATTCCTTCCATATTCACTTAAAATTGCCCATTTTCTTAATAATTGTAATTCTGAAGTCCAGTCTAGGCCTGGGTCCGTAAAATTAACTGATGGAACTGTCTAGACATTTTTAATATATCAATATCAAAATATAATTTAATTAATCTCGACATTTATATTCTCATTTCCATAAAAAGGATCTTTTAGATATATTATTAATTCAGCTTTATTCAATGTGTTGTTTCTCTATTTTAAAGTTGTCAGTTTAATAATTTTCAATATTACTACCGTTCTACAAGATACATTTCTCACACCGATGCACGAATTCCAAAAACGCCTCTTGGTAGAAATTATTCTCAAGTTCTGAAAGAAATTTCAACATCGCCTCTTTTAAGTTCTCGGTTGATTCAAATTGTCTGCCTCAAATTTTCTTTTTCATATGTCGGAAAACCCAAGTCACTTGGTTCAAGGTCCCCACTTTATGGTGGATATGAAACAACAGAAAAACCAGCATTAGTGATGGTAGTGGGGGAGAGAACACTTTTGGATTGGCGCATTGCCTTGCAAGGGCCATAGTGATAGGTAAAAGGCTTTCGTCGCAGAGAGTGTCTCAGCTGTCAGCTCACAGTATAAAGCACTGTCATCTGAACGTTCTTGTCAACAAAATTTAGTTATCATTATCTATTTTTAATTGCTACCAGATATAAATATCTTTTAATCAATTAAATAAATTTTATATTTCCCTTTTGCTTAAGTGCATGAAAATTAAACAAAACCGATTCGTGTAAAAAACCTCATGAACTTTCAATAATATATTAATATCATTTTATTACAAAATATGTTTAAAAAAATAATTTTCGGTCAAAAAAGATACTTGAAAAAGAAAGACAAATATTGAAAAATAAAGATAAATAATTTTCGATTTACCAATTTATTAAAAAATAAAATTGATTTACAATTCATCGATCTAATATTTTTTCGTCACATTCATTTATTTAGATATAATTCCTAAGACGTCTTCATTGACACGATCTAGGTCTTCAGTTTCTTTCAACTCGATTCAATTCTTTGGATGTAAGCATCTTTAAACAGTTGAGAATAGGCTCTCCATTGTCTGCAGCAACGCCATTAAACACAATACTTGTTTTTTTATGTGCAATCTTTGAATATTTAGCCACAACCATCGCATTTATCTAAAACCATTAATAAGGTAACATAACAGTTGATAGGAATAAGACTATTTTCTCTTATAAAAAAGGCATTGAATCTGATGGAACACCCATCGCTATGCCGTTTATTAATTTAATATCCATTTCTTTATTATCAACATGAAAAATTGGAGTATTTATATAAAATCGGTCAAAAAAGATACTCGATGTAATCGATTGGTCAAAAAGTATATTTGTTAGCCATTTCGCTAAAAAACATGATCCATAATTTTTATAATATTAAAATATGTATGTAGAAAAATCGTTTATGTTATCTATTGATCAAATGCATTAATTATAAAGAATTTCCATATAATTCGGTTACCATTGATATATTACAGCAAACAATACTTTTCTTACATCCTTTTGAATATTATTGCTCAGCACTTCATATTTTTAGTGTTTGAGTTGTTTACATTTGTCAAAAAATGAAATTTAATTACACAGTAATTCGTAAAACTGAAGCGAGACCTGAAGAAATGGTCAGATCTCTCGAAAAGAAGCAGAAAAGATTCCTTCTGTTAAAGGCAATTAGTTAGAATATCGTATCGGGCTCAATGTACCTTCTTCACATTTCTTCTTCTGATTTTTAACTGTTTTAATTGTTGACTAATGGTTTTTCCTTTGGGCTATTAAAATGGTTCGATTCTATTAAAAAACTTGCAACATCTGTTCTTTCGACTTGAAATCCATCTATCACCAGAGAGTAAAGAAAAAAACTAACGACGAATTTTGCTAATCAATTTATAACCTCTTCTTAAATAATTTGTTACAATCAAAATAGTTAAATTATCTATTTTATTCTTTTAATGGTAATCATACCATTCAGATAAAATAATTTTTATCAATTTTTCGTTAGAAATAATGAAGATTTCTGTAAAAACTTGTGACTGCAATGAAGAAAATTAATATTCTTCAATAGCGCTGAAGACATACCTCACCCACCACATAGCTCTGATATACCATCCTTACTGAAATCCTTACCTTACTTACTGATTAAAACCTGTTTAGGACATCTCAGGTTTCCATTGGTAACAAACGGTTCAAAAATGATATTCAAATTAAAGAATATTTCGAAACCTTTGAATTAAAATCGTCGACCTTCTGGCAGAAAACTATAAGGAGTCTACTCGAAAGATGAAAAAGACATGTTAGAGAAAGTCGATGATAACCTTTAAGATTAAATTTGTTTACTTAGTTTAATCTCAATAAAGTCTACGATCTTATTAGCCAACCTGATAACATGGAGTCATGACTTTTTATCTTCTTCTTTCAACCAGATTATGAATTAAATATACCAAAGATGCTCAGTCTCTTACTTATGTGCCTTGGTTTCCGAATTTCTTTAATTATATTTTTCGGTGTGGTTAAAATGGAATTTTCATTAATTTTTGATAAATTCATAAAATGATCCCTCTGGTGGTTCTGCCTTATTTAATGTAGAGAAATGTGATATTATTGGTAAAGTATCATTGAAATATTATGTTATTGAGATTTTTTACTATTATTATTATTTTTTAAAAAACTTGGGGTTGACTTTTTTTTCAATTTATAACAGTAGAATTCCACCAGAAAGTGAAAATTACCATACTACGGTCATAAACCATTTTACAAGTCATTAAAAAATCTGTAACGCTCGACGGTTGAAAAAAAGAAAGAACAAAGTTGTTCTAAAAAGTAGAAATAAAAAATGAATCTATTGAAAAAAACCTTATTCTCTTCAAACAAAAGCATTGTTGACAAAATTCGGCACTAATCCTATTTTGTCTCGCTAAGTATTTGGAGTTGTTAGCAAGTGGAATATCGGATATATTTGACTTGAACGAGTGCAGGCTATCGAGTTTCATCTAATTATTCTATTAATTCCACGAACCTACTGTTCCCAATCTTCAATTCTGTTTTTCATTAATAAATTGAGATCATAAGAATTTTAGTAGGAGCGTATTTATATTTTTTCTTCTTTTGTTTGACACTTTTAAGATATTTTAATTTATTCAATATTCCTCAAGAAAAATGTAATTCCTTAATTTTTAGACTACCTAATAATTTTGTTTTAATTGTCGCTATTTTTCATATTTTTTACTGTTTCTATTTTAACTGACTAAAACAAAAAATTATTATTTTTCTTAAATGCTGTCTAATGATATTTATATATGACCAATTTCATTACCAATATTACTAATAACAAATTCGGGGGGATTTATATAACATTCATTAATAAACGAAATAAGTTACATTATCCACCAGAATATTATATAGAAGCTTAACATAGTATTTTATGAATGGGCATGATCCGCAAATTGGTACGCTATTCATTGAATATTTGTAACAAAGTGAGCCTTTCATGTCATCCCTTTTTCAGAGACAGTTTTTTATTAGTAGAAATAAAGTATCTTCTCTTGGAAAACATATTCCCATAAAATGAATGAAGTAACAAATTTAAAACGTCAGATTTCGTATCGAAGAAAAAGAAAAGAATTTATGTGTAAGGCTTTAAAAAGCTGAACGAAGTCAGCATTTTATTTTTTAATGATAAAAAACAAACGTTGGAGTCTCTTCGATCAATTAATAGATAAACTTATCTGATTATTTCAACTATTACAATAAAAAGTTGGGGAATATAAATCATTTGATCTGAAGGTTACATTCATCACATAATTAGAAATTTATACGAGGCCAACGGTTCAAGTCACCGGAAGAGGCAATCGACCTGTTCAAAATTTTTTTTACTGATGAGTGGAATAACTGCTTTCTAAATTGGTTTCAACGAATGGAAGTGTGGGGAATATTTTGAAAAGCAATAAAACATGTTCAGTCTTTTTTGCCTTATTTTTATGTCTCTTTGCAAAACTTTAAAGACAATCCTGGTATCAGAACAAAAATTTCTTTAGTATTCAATATATTTTTATCATTATTATAAAATAAACATGAAATTATGAAATAAATATCAGATTTGTTCTTTTGAGATTTTCTTCCAAGGATAATATAGTGAAGTAGAATTATATGGTCATTGGTGATTGTTTGACTTTATTTAATGAAGAACTTCGGGTATTTATTAACTTAATTAATGAAGCTTTTAATAAAACTTTTTATAATAAAAAGTTTCTTAAGAATTTACTCGCTTTTTTATTTATATTTCTTAGACAAGCGATATTAAGTATTTTCCGAACATTTTCTCCTAAAGAATAATATCAATTTAAAGTTGAATTGTATTCTGAAAGATTATGAAAATTTTAATTTTGGTAGATAAAATAAATTACAAAAGAGATTTAAAAGATTTCCTCAGTCTTTTGTTATAATATGTAAGGATGGGAGCTCATTTTACAAATAAAATTCAACAGTTCCATTGTCAGAAAAGAATAGTTATTATAATTATTGAAAAGAAACAAAAAATATAATCTTACCTCATATAAAAATTTGGTATTACCTGGAATTAATCTTATATATTTTTAATATTTTAAAAATATTTTTTAAGTAATTAAATTTTCTAGAGGCTATTATTTATTAATTATTTAATTAAATAAAATGGAACTATTTCTCAATTCTTAAATATTACTGAAATGATAAAAAATAACACTCATTGTTAATTACTTTTTATCAATTTAAAATTTTGTTCTTACTTAATTAATGCTTTTAAAGAAATGTGGTGTTTTTATTTATATTATAATCTAATTGAATTATTATTACTATATATTTACATAAATATCAATTATAATTATAATATAATGCATTATCAGAGAAAGCTTTTATTTGTCTCAGAAAAAAATAATGTTTTAAAATTAAATTTTCATTTTTTGTTATAAAATTTTGATATTTTATATTTTCTCTAAATAAAAATTTAATTTTATTCAAATTAATAGATTTTTTAATAGATATCTTTAAACTATTGTGTTGGCAGAAAAGTAATTACCGATTTTACATAAAGACGGTTAATTTCAATTTTGATTTATTTTAAATAAGTTTTGTTTAAATAATATTAAAGATTATTATTATTATTATTATTATTATTATTATTATTATTATTATTATTATTATTATTATTATTATTATTATTATTATTGGAAGGTGACAACAAATTCTTGATCACAATGGAAAACTCATAATTTAACAAAAATATATTTCATATCATTTGTCTTTAATATTTTCTTTTAATTAATAAAAATTATATTAAATCTTTAATAAGCGAAATTGTAAAACATATTTTATTAAGAAATCAAAATACAAATGCCATTATTTACTGGCGAATCATACGCCAACTACCATGGTTTGATCGGAACATCAAGATCACATAATGATATTTTTATTCAATTTAAACCTATTTCCGGTACTGGTTTATTGTTATATCAAGGATACAGCTCTGATAAAAGAGGAGACTTCTTGGCATTATTTTTAATAAACGGGTATCCAATGGTTTCATATGACTTAGGATCTGGGACCATAACAATGAGGTTCATATCTACAGATATTATTATATAAAAACAATAATGTTTTAGAGGTCTCAAGTCATTAAGTCTTGATGAATGGCACACAATAAGATTTTACAGATTAGGTAGGGAGGGATCGTTGTTTATTGATCACAGTGAACCGATAGTTGGATACTCTCCGGGATCTCAATTACAGTTGACCATGAAGCAAAATCTTCAATTGGGAGGTGTGGACAATTTCGATAATGTATCTGCCTTCTTATCCATTCGAAAAGGTTTCAAAGGATGCATTAATATGGTAACTGAAATATTGATTAATTTATTATTAAAAACCTCTTAAGATTTAATGAAACTTCAAAAATAAGTTTGAGAGTATAAAAATTTTTAATTCAATATTATCTTATTTTTATTTAAAGTACTCATTAATTATGAAACCTCAATAATATTTTTAATCAATCCTTTTCTTATCCGAGAATTAGAAAGAGGTTATAAAAGGAGGAAAAAAATAAAGTATGCAAACGATAATGAATTTTCTATCGTAATGAGTAATTAATGTTATTAACGAGAAAAATGACAAATACCTCTTTAAAAATTTATTATAATGAAGCATGTGTCGAAATTTTATCATTTGATATTAAATATTCTCTACTTTGATTATTATACTCATAGTATCATTTTTAAGAAAAGTATCATATTTATTTATTTTATTTTCATTTAATTGATAGGGAACCAGTAGAGTACGTGAGGTTTTATAGAAAAATACAAATATTTATTTGCAAAACACATACAATGTTAATTATTAAAATAATCACTGTCACCAAATATTTTATGTCGGTTTTGTAAAAATCTACAGATTTAGAATCAAAAATACTGCGGACCACATCGATAACAAAATCTCGAGTTTTGAATACCCGCAGCCTCATAAAATTGTCAAGATATAGGAAATTATGATAATCGCTTCACGAAAATATCTTGAGAAAAGGGTGGTTGTGCTAACGTTTTGCACCCAAACTAAAAAGAATTTCCTGAGTCATTATTGCCATATGACACCTAGTGTTACCTTGTAAGAATTAAACGTTCTTTCGATTGATCAAGAAAGACTGTTTCTGGATAAGTGCTCCGTTTACTACTTCAAGCTGATCACAATAGACCGCCGATATTTCCATTAAACAAAATTAAAATCTTTTTTGGAATTAAGGGTTTCTTTGAAGTTTGTGGCATTAGATCAATTGAGGACAACCAATGATAAGATCCCTTATAATTGTTGCATAATAAACATTTTTCATTGCAGGTTAAAAATCGATCATGAAAGAATTCATTTTGATATCTTGAGTTTGTCGAACAAATGGAAAAGCCGCTCTTTTTGGTGGATTCTTACAAATCATGTGGGATCCATTTGTTTAATTTTGAATTGAACTTTTTTGCAACCGATTATACTGTAATTTATTTCTACCATTTTTTGAAGATTTTCGTTATCAATGACCTTTGGTCTTCCAAAACGTGCTGCGCTGAAATCCCCGTCGAAAATTTCTGAAACCACTTTTGTGGTGTTCGATCCATTACTGCCTCATCATCCAATACTATATATATATCTTTTGCGCAGCTTCGGCAGCCTTAATACCAAGTTTGTACTCATCAATCTCAAATTAGCAATTTTTTGGAGGCCATTTTGATTTATGTAATTGAACGTTTTAAACAAGTAATAATAATTTTGCATAAATCAATTGAAAGAAAAAATACTACAAAACCCAAATAATAGAATAAAATAGTTCCCATCAATAAAAAATCAAAAAGTTCTCATCGTGGGCTGTATCAGAAAAACCGGACGAACTTTATTGGTTACCTAATATTATTATTTTTTTAATTATGATGTTCTGACAGTCAAAGATCTAAACGTGTATCAAATTAGTTTTAATTATTTACCGTAGATAAGCGAATATAAGTCGACCTCGTGTATAAGTCTAGGGGAAAATGGGAAATTCTGTGAAAAACCGTATGACTCTTATATAAGTTGAGGTAAAAATATATGTCTGGGTAGTTTCCTCTTTCGTACATTTGGAAAATAACATAAAATAACAAGGGAAAATGTCAATCTTTTGATACTTTATTGCAAAATATTCGTGATAATATTTATATATTTTTATTTACAAACATGGCATCATAAGTAACATTTATTCAAAACCACAAAATTCGGAATCTGAGTCTGATTCAATTATGAACACAATGTGATACATTACATAAATATAGCCATTACATTGGTTAAAACTGCTAAACTAACCGAATTATCGCCCATCATCTCTCGATCAATATCACAGGTGAACGGTGCACCAGCCTGGCTAAAATTCGTCGCTCGGTCCAGCAAATGTCCGTTTTTTGCTATGACTCTTATATAAGTGGACCTCATTTTTTTCATCAAATTATATAAAAAAAAACCTCGACTTATATTCGAGTATCTACGGTATATATATATAATTATTATTATATTATATGTAAATATAAATTATAAATAAACTTATTTATCAAAAAGCGGTTTTTGAGAGATATTTCTGCTGATCATAAAATACCAGACAACTGTTAAGTTCCAAAATAAATAATACTTAATAATAAATCTACAAGTAATTAATATTTATACATTAGAGATAACTTTTATTTTATTATTCCAGGTCATTGTAGATAATAAGAAAATAGATCTAATTGAAAACTTAATCTCCGAAAATTCAAGAAACCTTCAGAACTGTGACAGTCACCAATGTGGAAATATTCGTAGGACTTGTTGGTCGGTTGGGGAGTGTATTCCTGTTCAAGAAAGATACTTTTGTTCTTGTCCGTTAGGCTATGTTGAAGAAAACTGTCAAACAGGTTGGTAGAAAGAATAAAGCTACTTCTTGAGAATATGAAAATATTATTAATAATAAAATGAATTTCTTCATTGATTATTTTTAAAGAAAAATTAGGAATCCTCAAAATAAAAGTGAACTAATTGATTATCAAAGAATTTATATTATCAACGAAATTATTCTTTTAGAAAAAAAATATTAAATTATCACAGTAAATCTGATTTTATATTTATATTAAAGTTTGGATTTTTAATTTTCAATTTAAAAATTTAAAAAAATATATTTTTGTAAAAACTAAGAAATTTTTTAATTTATGAAACTTTGAAAATTTTCACAAACAGGTGAAAATTTTTTTTTAAAAACTTATTTTAAATATTACCAAACATATTATTATATATTTTTTATTATCAAAAATATAAAAAACTTTCCAAAATTGATTTTAAAAATATCTGTCATATTTTTTATCACATTGACATTTATATTTTTTGACGTTGTTTGTCTTCTCACAGATTTTTTTAGAGTCTTAGCTGCAGGCGGGATTGTTGGACTATGATCACAAAATTAGTCGTCTTCCAGACTATAATCCAATAATTACTGTAATCATACAATTAAAGATATTTTTAATTATGAAATTAAATTAAAATAGATTTAAAAAGTTATTTTATTCTTGCAATTACATTTTTCAACAAGTTTTAAAGTTATAATAATAATAAATAATAATAATAATTATAATAATAATAATAATAATAATAATAATAATAATAATAATAAAGTGATACTAAATTCAATGAATATAAATTTGAATAAAATTATTTTTCTTGAAAATTATTTTAATTCTTAAAATAAAGTTTATATCAGAATTAAAACACAATATAAGGTGGAATTTAATAATTCTGTTTCCGGTTAACTATTGCTTTCATTGTTCCATGTGGGATTGTGATAAATATTGTTTGTTTTCAGAAATTAAAACATCCGGAATTCGACATCCATTATTCAATGGATCCAGCTACCTTGTTTACAATGACACCAACTTACTTAAGAGGTAAATGAGGCTGTTTTATTGAAGATTAAATGTTTTATAAATGTTAACAATATCTTGGTAATTATTTTCGTGAATTTGCGTATATTATGTCGCTGATGGGCGATTACTTACAGGCAAACCGGATCAGAAAATCTGGTTTGTTAGGTGTTTGATGAATACTTTTGGACATATCATATTATTCACTGTGACATCATTTTAGTAAATATTTATTAAGTGTCAAATTAATATTTAACTGTTAAAATGGGTGAATCGTTGATCCTCCAATAAATACGAAGTCCATTATTGCAAACGTATAGAACCCAAAATCATTTATTTTTTTACAATTTTTCAAGAAAGTTTTCATTTTCCAACAAAGTATGTTTTCCTTGGCAAAACAAGCGGAAAAGATAATATGTCACCTGAATATTATTTTGCATTGTCATGAGCAGTACTTTCGGTTTGAGAATTTATTGTCATTTTTTGATTTCCTTTCAAAAGAACATTAGTTTTTGTTCCAACAAAAGATATCTCAGGCGTTTATATTACATGAAACGTAAAATAAAAAGAAAAACTTTTATTATTATGTCTCATTAACTTAAGCCAAATTATCAACAAGAAACAATATAAAAAATTATGGTTTTACCTTGATAGCAAGTTTATCTTGTTTACCTCGTTTTTGGTAGTTTCACAGGTTTTGAACCAAAATGAATTTTTCTAATCAAAATCATTTTTAATGTGCCTCACTACATGACTGCTAACAATTTTTTATGCAAGTTTATATATGATGCGACATAATATTATTATTTAGTAGAATAATAATAATAATAATAAACAGAAAAGAGCTTGATATGAAAATGTCACTGTCAGTTATACAAAGGTTTGATATAAAATATTTTTACATATATATACATTTCAAATTTTCACTAAGATATGAAGCCATATCCAATAGCACCCCAAACCATGACACTACCTCCACCATATCGATCATGCCACGCAATGCATTCTTCATTAAATCTGTCCGAAATCTTACGATGCACTCGGACCCTTCCATCATTAAAGTCAAGGTTGAAACGCGATTCGTCAGAAAAGATAATTGAATTCAAATATGCTTTTGATTCATTAATGCGCTCTTTGCACCATATTAAACGAGATTGTCGGTGAGAAGGTGTCAGAGGAATTCTGATCAATGGCCGACTACTGTTGAAACCAAATTGTGTAGCATGTCTATTAAACATTGCTCGTGACATTTTTATAACAAAATTGTCAGCTAGAATTCGGTATGGAACAAACCGATTATTTCTCACGCATTGGACTAATATCCGATCATCCCTATCGTTAGTCAAACGCGGCCTGACTGGTCTTGGAAGATTGTCACAAGCATTTGTTGCTTCCCATTTATTCCAGGCATATCGGACAG
>JBBMKC010229217.1:0-11644 GCA_037834085.1 Bipalium vagum | reverse complement strand
AATAATAATAATAATAATAATAATAATAATAATAATAATAATAATAATAATAATAATAGTAATAATAGTAATAATAGAAATAGTTATAATATTAATAATAGTAGTAATTATAACTAATACTTAATTTGTTGTTACTACTTAGTAATATGTTTCAAAAGAAAAAACGAAGACATACAAATATAGCCCAAGGGTTTTGCATTGAAAGGTGAACATCAACTGAAGTAGGGTCTTTTTGTGTAGAAAACTAATCAAATTAAATGGAATATTTTCATGGAATTTTTTAACATTTAAATTCGTTATAAATAGATCATTTATTTTTAATTTTCTAGAAAAAAGTAATCTCTAAATGACAATGTCTGAAAATAAATTAATTATTCCGTCTGGAATTTAGTACCGTTAAGAGGAAATTGCGATCAGTGTGTATTTAACGATTATTGATAGTGTCTCCATATTAGTTTATCCCAACTTAATTAATTTAGTTGATAATTTGGTCAAGAGTAAATTTTTTTTGAACGCGTGTTCTCTTTGGATTCCGAAGCTCCTCGGTGAACGTAATCTGAAGGTCTCCGATAAGTCAAATAACACATGCCCAAGAATATTTTAAAGGAAAATGGAGAATAGTGAAAATGGCAAGTATTAACGTCTGTCGGTTTGTAATCCATAAGAGAAGATTTTTAAAAAATCATTTATTAAGTCACATCGAGAAATTAAATTAACAATCTTTTATCAAGTCATTGGATCATTATAAATTTTAAAAAATACCCTTAAATTTTAACAATATTAATTTATTTGTTTTAGTTATTAATTTTATTGTACGCATTAAATATTCTAATTCTCTAATACAGGTTGTGTGTGAAGAAAGTATCCGATTTTGGAGCTCAACAAAATAAGCACGTCATAATTTAATATATTTATTTTACATTTTTCTAAGAAATCGAATTTCCGAAATTTAAAGTGTTTAATTGTTATAATACGTCAATATTACCGATTTTAATTGCAGTAATTTCAAATTTTAATAATGTTCTACATTAAAGAAAGTGCAAATTGTTTTACTGATTCATATTAGTCAGACAGCATTTAGGACACTTGAAATGGAAATATATACATATCTCGAGAACGGTGGAGAAGATATTTGCAAAATTCAAAGAGGCCGGAAGTGTTTGGGACCTTTTAAGTCTGAAAGACCATAAATTGAAAAATTAAAATTATACAAAATAAGTCAGGTTTCTAAAGAATTACCTGAAACACCACTAAGAACTACTACTAAAGAAATTGGATGCAGTTTTAAAGCTTTACAAAATACAGGACGAAAAGATCTTCAACTTTATTTATATGAGATCAAAATTATCCACAGTTTACATGACGAAGACTGCGATGAAAGAATTGAAATTTTCGAAAGTAATTAATGAAATCTTTTTTCCATAATAATGTGAAAATTGAAAACTATTTAGATATGCTTACTCTGGCTACATGTTACAACTTTTTCGCAGAATTAAATCGAAAATTTAAAAATTTAAATTTTTAATTAGTATTTGTATTTTTATTCTGAATGGCAAAAAAATAACAAATTAAATTATTTTATGATACCTATGTACAGAAGGCCTCAGTACCAAGGCTGCAACTGAAGAAATATGTTCAGTAAAAGGTAATGAAATGTTTAATAAACGCTTCAATGAGGTAGATATTTCAATATTGCATAGGCTTTGTTCCTGCAGACAACATTTGGTGGAAGACAAGGCTTTACAGTCAATAGTGGTAAATGATACACACAAAGCACAAGAAATTAATCACCAGCACTTGGACAATCCAAAGTTATTATAAATAGACACTTACGCAAGGTGGGATTTTCTATGAAAGCTTCAAAAGATGATCCACATGAATTAACAATTTCACATGCTGGTCACAGAATATTTATTTGCAAAAAATGTCTAGAAAATCCTCTTAATGATCATTTTTGAAAAGAGATCATAAATAGAGATAAGAAATGAATATTCTTTCTCAATTATGACAGAAAAACTCAGTGGATTTCTGCTGATAATTAAATGTTGTGAGTACCAAAAATTGATTTGAATAAGAGGTTCTGTTAGCTTATGGAAGAATTTTGAGAGAATTATCCACTTTGAGTTGGTTCCTAAGGGTACCTCAGTGAATGCTGAGTTGTGCGCAGAACAGTTGGAATTTATCTGATATTTTAAAGACACTATCGAAATTTAATACACAAAAAAATTTCATTCTTTTGTGTGATAATATAAAAAATATAATATGCACAGAAAACAAAATAAATAATATATTGCTGAAATGTATTACATATTAAAATGAAATTAATTATTTATTTTTCAAGAATAAGATATTTTAAAACACTTAGTGTCATATTAACAACATTTCGCATTATAAGATAAAAGACTAAAAAAGATTAAAATGTTA
This sequence comes from Bipalium vagum, assembly GCA_037834085.1. Taxonomy (NCBI): domain Eukaryota; kingdom Metazoa; phylum Platyhelminthes; order Tricladida; family Geoplanidae; genus Bipalium; species Bipalium vagum. Next base: position 9,220 of record JBBMKC010229217.1, on the reverse strand, counting down.
TTTTGATTGATTATAACCTAAAACCAACTTGTCTTAATTATTATTATTATTATTATTATTATTATTATTATTATTATTATTATTATTATTATTATTATTATTATTATTATTATTAGTTCTATTACTGAACTTATATTGGAATATAATTTCAAATTAATATTTTAATTAATTTTATACTTTAATAATATATTTCGTATTTTCGAAAGAAAATAATAAAAATACTAAATAATTTAATTATTTAATTAAGACATTTTTAAACAAAAATCTTGAAAAATAAGTAATAAAAAAGATAAATTAAATAAATTATAATAAATAAAAATTCCGAAAACCTAACTTATGGACAGAAGTTAAGTGAAAATAAAATAAATCAATAAATAACAAAAAGTAATAATAAAATTCCAAAAAAATAATTGAATATATTACCATTATAAATTTAATTAATCTTGAATTTTTCGGAACTTTATTTTATTTGATTATGTTTTCAACGAGCCTCCAAATGACTTTTATGAATTTGAAAATTATTTTAGAAATAAATAATTATTAATTATAATTTTTAAAAAGCTTTTCATCTGAAATAATATTATCGGAGAATTTGGAAATACTTGAAATTGAAATATTGAAAATAATGGAAACCTGACATACATCAGAGAATTTCAATGAACTCCTGCAATTTCTTCCAGTCTTAGACAGAGAATAAAATCTTGTGTTATGTCATCAATGTGAAAAATTTATTATTATTTTCCAGATAATCTTCGATTATATATATATCATGAAACTGATTTGTTTCCCTGTTGAAACATGTCGTTGATGAAAAATTATTTATTGTCCTTGATTATTTATTTTTTATTACTTAGAGACTTTTTAATAATAATTAGAGAAAATTAAAAATAGTACTATTATCTTTGTACACTTCTTGCATGTAAGAAATCCATATTTATCAAATTATTAGGAGCACCAATAATTCCTTAACGGATATGAAAGTCTAGCAGATAAGAAACACGACAATCGATCAGTACTGCCTGATTAATTGAAAGCTGTAATCAATGCTGAGCCTTGAAATACAACTGCAAAGTAATTGTATGTAGGTCGCATAACAGCATTTCATCAATTAAAACAAATCAGAAAAATGAAGAAATTATAAATTTTGATGTCACGTGATTTATTGGAGTAATTAATTGATTTAATATTAATGAGAAGTTGGTTGATAGTATACCTTCATGCTAGTTAATATACATTCCATTAATAAACTAATTATTTTTATAAATGGAACATAAATCTTTTACATTTCTCTAAAATTTAGAGCCGTTTGATAATTCTATATAAAGAATATATTTAGAATTCCCATCCATAATTCACATTGATATTGTGATAGGTCCTACCGTTGAGCATGGCCCTTCCAGAAGTACCAGATATGTAATTACTAAAAGTTCTAGGAACCAAGAAACAGAATACCGGTAACAAGAATGGCAGCTTATGAAGGAGGTACGGGTTATCTCATCAAAATACATAAATAACTGATTTAAAATATTATGTAATTCCAATGTGTGTTAAAAGAGTAATGTATCCAATAATCATTCATTTGTCCAATATATTTCTGAAATTATTTTTAAACGATTCTTAAAAAGCAAGATCTAAAGAAAACATTTTGCGATAATTGTCTACTCTAACCATCAATGATTTAGCTTTACATGTACAATTGAATCAATACTCATTTATCTTCCCAATTTTCGTATTTTGTAAACACTTAAATCATAAAAATTGTAATATTATTGATCATCATACAAAAATTTAAATGGTTCACTCTGAGTAGATTGGTTCAAATGATAAATCTTGAAAACGATTAAATCCTGACTCAAATGTACATATACAGCTAAGCCATTGAGGGTTAGTAGAAAATTATCGAAAGAGATGTCGCGATATTGGAACAAATCATCAAGTCATGAAATTATTGATTGATAATAACAATAATTGAATGTAATACATTTTTAAAACGAATTTGTTTTTTAATTTAATGTTACCCTTTACAAAACAACACTGACTTTGTCAGATGCAATGATGACTTAATTGATTGCAAAACTGAGTTGATCAATTGAAGAATGACTTAATCAGCTACAACACTGCCAAGAGCAATTGTAACACTCCCATAATAAATAGAAAGACTAGTTAAAAGAAATTGAAAAAAATGCTCTGGTAAAAAATATTAGAAATAAAAGATAACTTTATACGAGTTATTATTCCAAAGACATTTTCGAAAAACTTGAACGGATAAATTAGAAACTAATAGACATGTTGTAAAGGACACTTTTTGAAGGTGAAAATAAATAAAATTTTATAACAAGAAGAGATTTTAGTAAAATATTAGGTTGAACACAATTTTCCAGATTTGAATATTATATATATATATTTATTACCAAAACACATTTTATTTGTAAACAATAATTAAAAATCAATACATAATGTAATTCTCCTTATTACTCTTTATGACCTCCCATCATTCCACCAGTTTATCAAAATCTATATTCCAGAAATCACTAGGGCTACGCAGGAAGAAAGGCTCTTCGTATTTCAAAGCTCAAAATTTAAATGAAAAAAATCTTTACAGCATTTAAAAGAGCAGAAAAAATCTTTCAAACAAAAGAATTAAATAAATATAATACCGTAAAGAGAACCATCATATTTAAAATCACTGAAAATGACGTTTTATGGAGCTCATGAAATGTCCTATCTCACTAATATATTTTAAGCTGAAATTTAAGGATCACTTTTTCGTTTAAATCGAAAAAAATTGCACTTACACTCAAGAACTTTACCATTGCCATTCAAAGAATATTTACATACATTCATAGATTGAGATTGAAAAGGTAACAGTGAAGAGAAGACAAAGATTTGAAATTAAATACATCCTGGAATTTATTAGAGGATTAAACAGTGAAATGTATAAATTGGAGCCAAAACCACAGATGACATTGTATAATGATATTGTGTGGTAACATATTAAGAGTTCACTTTAGAACGGTATATGAAAGATATATGAAAAAGTGTACATCTATCATATCAGTACTTGTTATTATCCATCTTGCAACACTCCAAATAATCTTGTGTTCACAGTCCATATTTAAATTATTAAAATGTAAACAAATAAAATAATCGATATAAAAAGTAAATAAATAAAACAAAAACAAAAACAGGAAAAATAAAAATCCTTAACTAAAAAAAGAAAAAGTTTATAAAATATTAATTAATTTTCCTTGCCTAGACTGATAACTTAAGAGAACTATTAATCAAAGTCGACCATGGGCAATATTGAAGAAGATTATTACTAATAATTGTAATAAATCATGGAAAAATGATAAAGAATTACTGTTGGACTTCAGTACATGAATGTCGGAGTGGAAAGTACTCTGAGACTGAGAGCTCAGAAGAAATAAAATGAACTTAAAATCCAGATTTAATTTTGTTACAAATGTACTCGTATATTGACGGGCCCGTATTGTACTCGTATATAAAAGAAAGAGAAACTGAAGAAAACTGTATTTCTAATGAAGTTAAACAGATTGATTATATTTTTCAATTCAAATTTATAATAATAATAATAATAATAATAATAATAATAATAATAATAATAATAATAATAATAATAAAAAATAATAAAATAGTTATAATAAATAATAATATTATTAATAATATTAATCAAAATAAAAATGGTAGTTTTTGTAAAAATAATAATAAACATATTAATATATTTATATTAATGTTAATATTAATAATACAAAATTATTAATAGTAATATAATAATAACATTTGCACATGCACATTTTTATTTTATTGGAAAATTTAAATGTGCTTGTGTTCTATGAAATGTGTTCCTTTTTGATTTCCTCAACTGTATCCCTTCGGATTGTTTTTGTCTCATTTAATTCATTAATGAAATATTTTTCGAGAATATTATTTAATTAAATTAACTGAAATTGTGAAAATTCTTCCCGAATAAATACTATTGGGTTGGATTTGTAAGTTTAATTTCCAATTGAATGTGTGAATTATGTCCAAAAAATCTGGAATGAAAATAAATCTATAATGGGAAATGTTCTGGAAAAAATCCATCTAATTTTTTAAAAAAATTCCAGAACTGAAATTCATGAAAAATCAATAAATTATAACAAAGATCGAAACTGACAACAACAGAAAATTCAAAAAGGAAACTAAAAGAAAAAAATAATCCCACTTTAAATAAAATATTTAAAAATTACTATTCCAAAATATTCTCATTGTCATTTGTAACGAAAAATGTAACAGGAAGAGAAAAAATTATTTTCCTCATCCTCACTCGAACAAATAAAATAGTACTTAATGGAAAATTCTCACAAAAATAACAATAACAACGTAAATTAATGATTGTAATTGAGAACTAATTTCATTAAAATTCACCATAAAAAAAACAACGTCACCAGCAACAATAACGGTGATAGTAATAGTAAAAATAATAGTGGAAAAAATAATGATGATTGCTCGATGCTGCTCAGCACATCGACGATGCCCAGCCCGCTAATCAGAACGCGCAATGCCGGATTGCATCATGCAGCATCATGACTCACGGGCTCTGTTATATCGTGCGCTGCTTCCTCATCGTCGTCATTTCTTGTCAACGATAACAGAGATTCAGAGAGAAATTTATCCAAATCTCATTGGCTGAATTCAAATAACATTTTTTATTGCCCTCATTTATCGAATTTAATAGAAATTACGTGCAGTATTATTTTTTATTCAAACTTTTCCTCCACAAAATAAAACAATCGTCTTTTTTCTTCGTTTATTCTCATTTGCATTGAACGAATTTTTCTGTCTGCTGAAATTCGATTTTCGACTTTTTTGGTTCGTTGTGTCGTCTCTGTTATTATTATTATTATTGTCGAAAGACCAATTCTGACCAAAAAGCCAATTGAGAGAGAAAAAGAGAGATGGAGGATTGATTAACGTTTCCATTGTCAGATGAATAATTCTAATGGAAAATCAGGTAGAAATTAATTTTTATTTTTGCAATTTAATTTTTACTATTAATCATGGAAATTTTATATTGATATTGCCAAAGGGGAAATTGGTTTTTTCTTCTTCAACAAATACAACTGCCAAAAATTCTTTAATGATTTTTCTCTGGTTCTGTTGTTTTCGTTTTCTTTTTATAGAAAAATAAATTGATTCGTATTTTTCTATTTTTCCACTGGAAATCGTTTCGAATAATAATAATAATAATAATAATAATAATAATAATAATAATAATAATAATAATAATAATAATAATAATTATTATTATTATTATTATTATTAATATTATTATTAATATATTATTATTATTATTAATATTAATAATATTATTTTTTTTGGAAAAATCGAGAAGTGATAATAATAATTATTATTATTATTATGTTAAAAAAAAATTCATCACTAAAAGTCAGGCATCAGCCATTTGTTCATTAATAAATCAATAGATAGTAATACAATCTCTCAATATCTTGATAACCTACTCTAGTCCTTTTAATTCAAATTCTGGTAAAAAGGATTACTTTCGTTAATTAGAGTTTCCTGTCTCGAAATAGCAGATTTTCTCAATTTCCCAGTATTATTGAAAACAGTTAGAAAACTGTAGTCGAAAAGATTATACTAATTAGTTGTATATAATGTTCCTTTTACGATTTTGTTGTTGTTGGGTAAAATTTATGTTCAGTTTCCAAATAACATTTCTCAAAAAAATCTCCATTGGTAAAAAATAATATCGAAAATAATAAATATTTGAATTTTTCTCCAAAAAAATGAAATCATCGAATTTGTTTTAATGACCTCATTTAATGATTAGTTGAACAGAAAATGTTTTCACTTTTTGTTTTTTTGAATTTGTTTTGTTTTAATCTTTTTTTTAAATTAAAAAATAAATTTAATAATTATTTAAACTATTTGATTTATGTGCGTCACTGTGATTGTTTTACTGCAAATTAATTATTCTTTTATGTCGACCCAATATCATTGTTACAGGATAAGTATCGAATGATTTCAGCAAATATTTTCTTTCTAGTGGATTTTCTGTTATTTTTTAATTAATTAAAACATTTAGTAAAACGAATAATATTTAAATTTATATTAATAATATATGAATTAATAATTATATAATAACAATGGATAAGGCTTATGACTTCGAATCAGAAGATTGCTGTTTTAAGTCCTGTGGTTGGTCGTTGCATAATGAGTCACTGCAGAAATCTTCAATTATAGGATAAAAATTTTTCATACAATTTAAATTTCACAAAATTAAAACAAAATAATTTAGTGATTAATAATGAATTATATAATTAATTCCTTATAATAATAAAGATAAAAAAAATTAAAAATAATAATAAAAAAATAATAAAAATAAATTAATAAAAATAATAAATAAAAATAATAAAAATAACAAATAATAATAATAATAAAAAAAAAATAATAATAATAATACAAAATAATAATAATCTTTATAATGAAGTAAAAATGAAAAGAATCCATTTTTTCTCAGCCTCCAAACAAAAATTGTAAATTTTCTTAGGGAATTATCAACGATTTCAAAAATTCTTCTCAAGGTTGCTCAAGTTTAATATCTTCAAATAGGAAAAAATATCTTCAGAAAAATAAAATAACTAATTATATGCATATGGATTAACTGTGTTAAAGATGCAAAGGAAACCATGTCGAAATTCATCATTAATAATTAATATTTTCTGATTTTCTTGAAATTGATAAATTATGGAATTATTACAAAATTGCCACTACGAAAAAAGAACTGTTCTCGAGGAGATATTTATAAATTTTTCACAATTGATTTTTCGTTAATATATAAATTAAAAAAATTAATAAAAAATATAATGGAAATGGGATTCACTGTAAAGATTTATTTTGAATGTTGGAAGGAAAATTATTTTCAACAAAAACCTTTGTTTTACTACGAGGAGAATTTTTATAATTATACTCATTAAAAAATGTAAAAAAAAATAATAATATATTTTAAGCTAATTTAAGAAAAAAGATTTTTTTTCTGAAGTTTTTTTTTCACTAATTATTTCTTTTAATTACTATGTTTAGATAAAAGTAACTTTATCACAGATTACATATTCTCGAAAATTACTTATGCAAATTCTCAGTAATTAAAATTTCATAACATGATATATATTTCCGTTTTAAACGGTTTTAATCTCTGAAACTCATTAAAAGCAGAATGAAAGTCATACTTCTGACATACTATTCATTAAAAATAAATATATATCTTCATAATTATTTCTTCCCTATAATAATAATAATAATAATTATCAATTGATTCATTGAATTTATGGTAATGATATTCTCATAGCACCGATTACTTTTATCTGTCAGAACCCCTTTTTGTACTGATATCATATTTTTATGTAATCTCATTACAAGTTTCAGTGAAAGAAACTAAATCGACTCTATTGTTACTATAAATGAAAAAGGTCCAAAAATAATTCCATTTAATGTCTGATTTTTTTTCTGTGATTTTTTCATTGAGTTATTAATCTAAATATTAATTTTATATTAATTCCATTATCACAACTCCTGGACAAGCTTAAAATGATTTTAATAAAATATTAATAGAAACAAATATTATAGTAAAGTATATATATAAACAATTGATTTTAATATTGTGAACATAATCAATTTATTTTTCAAGTAAACGATTTTTATAAATTGACAAAAAATGTTTTAACATTTATCATTATGAAACATGTTTCGAACTTTTTATCAGTTCTCATTCAATCATTAATAATTGATATTACATATTTTAATCAATTAAACGATGATTAATTATTTTCCATTAAATTATTTTATCAAAGTGGGAATCTTTAAAATTAATGTTTTTAAGTGAATGAAAATCCGTTCACTCTTATTTTAATATTATTCTCAGGTTGCGTTCTTTTAACAATACTGATTCACATATCTTTCGTTCATAAGGATTACGAAAAAACTGCTGATAATTATCCTGAATTATTTCTGAGCTAACTTTATCTTTATGGAATTCATTGAATGGTCTAAGACTTTACTAGTTCTGCGTAATTATGAATGTTCACTAACATATGTACTGAGATGAAGCTATGTTACTATTAATACAATATCAAATATTAATGATTGAAGAAGAACCGATAAAAGATCGAAACACACATGATAAATATTTAAACCAATTTTTTGTCAATTGATAAAAGCGGTTACTAAAGAAATAATAAATAATATATAATAATTAAATAATGCAATATGAATAAATTATTTTTTTAGTTTATTTACATAGGATTTTGTTACTAAGAATATAATGAAGAAAATAATACGTTACATTAATTATTATTGTTATATTTTTATGTATAATATTTACTCTAGGCCAATTGTTTTCGTAATATTATCTTCTTTACAAATAAAAATTTATTGTAATTAAAAAATGAAATTGTGAAATATTTGAGATAAAAGTACAAAATTTATAAATAAATATTTCTGAATATTTCAAATGATAATTAAAACAAATTTTAAAATTTATTTTATTTCTTCGAAATGGTTTCGTAAATTTATTGAAATATTGATTTATTAAAGTGTAAATTAATTTATTAAATATTTCATAAACATTTAACTATTTTGAAAAGAAATTTATTTATATTCATTTTGTTTTAATGCGAACATTTTTTTATATGTCAAATATTCTCTATCAACCAAGAGTAATTAATTTTAATATAAAATAATAATGACAAAATTTATTACAAATTAAATATTAATTGGTGAGGATTTATTTTCATCAAATTGCAATCTAGAAAAGGTAGCCTCCTTTTTAATAGTGAGATTAGCTTGCTGACGATGTTTCTTTCGATTTCTTAAAAACAATGGTATTTGTTATTCATAAAAAATTGTGACGACTCCAACAAGTAGTAGATTCCTAAGATTTAATCCTATATTAAATATCTAAAACGCCTTTAAATGTCAATATTTTCTCAAATCTTTTTTAGAATTCTAAGAATTCCTCGAATATGGTTTTCTATAGTCATCATATTATCTTTGAGTGCAAATGTTATATTTGGTAAATGTTTTTTTGATATGGCTGGATAAAGGAAATCACAGGACTAAAGGATGGATGGTCGACAAGTATAATAACGAGAATAATAATAATAATAATAATAATAATAATAATAATAATAATAATAATAAT
>JBBMKC010229206.1:0-11646 GCA_037834085.1 Bipalium vagum | reverse complement strand
ATATTTTTATCTTTTATTTCAAAATAATTTGTTTAACTTTTTATTTAATTTTCTTTATTATTTTTTTCAATTTTAAAATTAATAATTTTTAATTAATTTTTTAATAATAATTTTCCTATTAAAATTTTTTATTTATATAATAATTATATTTTTTATATAATAATTATATATTTCTTTATAAAATAATTTATGTTTTATGTAATATAATATATATTATATAAAATTTTAAATAATTTTAATAATCCAAATAAATTATAACAAATAATGAAATAAATAAATATTATTTATTTATTTTAAATTTCTTATTTTAATATAATGTATAATTTATAATATACGTAATAATATAAAAATTAAAAAGTATAATAATTGTATTAATTTTTAATAAAATAAAAAATAAATCTTGTAAATGTCGAATTCAAGAGTGGAATAATTAATATATAATAATATAACATATCATTGATTCGATAATTAAACATTGTTTAAATATTCAAATTTGTGATGGCAGAAAAATTAAATAATGTAAATTTATGGACTCTTTTGATTAAAGCGTGGTGTTACTATTGTTATTATTATTTTTTTTTTCATGTTATTATTTATTATTGGTAATAACCAATAAATTGGTTAAATATCTTATTCTAAGAACCTGCATCCCTACCATGATATGAAACAAGTTTAGACATAGGACGCGACCCACTTGTTCAATTTAATATATATTAAATAAATATTTATGTATCGCAAAGCACATAGCAAAAAAGACAACCATTTATAACACAAAACTGTGCTTCAAATCAAAATCGTAGCACTTATTGAAAGCAAACATCACTGACTGAAACCCCGACGGTTTGATGATCACTTGATCCGAAATCACTCAACCCAATGTCTCGGATCGGCATCCGGTGAGCCCTTGTGTTGACCTCGAGTTCCGTTTCACCGTCTCCCAACTGAAAAAGGGCGAAAGTCCGTCACAAATGAAGCTCGACAACGAATATAAAACCAACGTCACAGGTGTCCTGGACCACTTTGAAGTTGAATTTTGGATGATGGAAACTTAGAATTTTGTCATTGTCTGATATCAGAATGGCGGGTCGTTCCATGTCCTTCATTGTTTTAATACCATTGCATCTGATGACAACTTTCTGATGACCGAAACGACTTAGCATTTTTAAATGGTTCAGCTGTGATCTTTCGACGTCGTACTTGATCTGAAGGTCAAGGTGAAGTATGGTTGTGTACCAAGACGAAAAACTTTACTCTGCTTGAATTGGATAAGTGAGAGAGGAATTTGTAGTTGCCGTCAGAAGGGGTGTTGTATGCTCTCGGAGATGAGTCCGTTAAGAGAGTCTTAATACAGGTCTGTTTTGTTTCAACCTTACAAAACACTTGAAAGGCATCGTCAATTATTCCACCGTTTGGGTCGATATAATAAAAACCTTTATTTCCGTTATGAGACTAAAAGAAAAATAAAAACGTCATACCGTCTGTCATGGATGACATAACTTCAGCAAGATGTCTGCAAGTCAAGCCCGGGAGAGTCTTTGAGCCGTCTGGAACCAATATCGAATCCATTCCAAAGATCTGAGCAATTTCTTTTTCATCACCAAACATTTTCGAATTTGGATCTCCTAATCCGGGAGGTCCTGGTGGTCCAGCTGGACCGTTGTTGCCTTGTGGACCGGGAGGTCCTCGTTTCCCATCCTTTCCTGAGGGTCCAGTTATCCCAGGCGGTCCGGTTTCACCCTAATTTCAATGTTGACATTAAATAAAATTAAAGACTTTGTATGATGCAAAGACAAATTATGATTTAAAAGACTCTACACAAAATTCTTTTATTTTATTTTTTCTTTGTCTTTATCTATAATAAATACTTATTAATTAATTAATTACTATTTATAAAAAATATATATTAACATAATATTTTTTATAAAAACTAGATTTTTTTTGGTTTTCTCTTTTTTAAAACAAGAAAATTGAGAAAAATTCCTTTTTGAAAATTTTATATAAATAAAAATATTTTAAAAAAATTAAAAAATTAATTTTATAATCAAAAATATAATTTAATAATATAGAGTGAGTGTAAAGTCTCTTCGCTATTTTAATAAGCAATAAAAAATCAACAATCAATTCGTTGGTATTGATATAACGATTATAGCATAAATAGATGTATATTATCTATGCCAAGAATTATCAAAACAAATTTTAGCTTATTATACTTGATAATTTTCAAACAATGCTTACACTGGATGAACGAATTCAGATAATATTAGGTCAAGATAAAATTGGTTCCGCGAAGATGGTGCAGTACCAATGGAAATACGTGGTTATGAAGAGTACACCTTCACACGCTACCCAAAATCGATTAAATAAGTTTATAAAGACGGATTCAGAAGTGCAAACAACCTAGAATTGCAAGATGACCATGTGACGACCAAAAGTTTTCTTCAGTTAGAACTTTGTATGAAGAACAAACAAAACCATCTCTCTCAGAAGCATGATATCATCTTAACATTCCATTTTCCACAATAGGAAAACCATAGAAATAGAAAATCGGTATGAGAGTATATTATTAGAGCTAGGATTTTTAGGAGCAAAAATATTGCAAAATAGGTGCAAAAATGGTGCAAGTTTTTTTTTAAATAGGTGCCACAAAAGACGAAAGGCAAGAAAAATATTTATTACATTCAAAGATTCATTATTCTTTGGTTCATCTGTTATTAGAAAATGATCCCATTGAAAGGATTTCCTTTTCTAAGAAAATGAAGTAACGACTTCAAGGTAAGCGTTACTATCTAAAAATGTTATCCATTCCGATGAGTCGTTAGTCAAATTAAATACCAAAGTTAATTCGCTCAATTGTGCCATTTGAGGATATAAACATCTCTATCCTCTTTCAGAAAAACCAATAAGGTCCCATGTGTTATTGTTTGGGTTTGAATGTTTCAGAATAAAATTGTTTTTCTATACCTTCTTGATGGAACAATAACTGGCTCCTCTTATTTGAAAATGTTAACGAATTTTTTCATTTCTACTTCAAATTCTAATAAAAGATATTCTAATATTCAACAAGATGTAGCAAGTCTTCATTGGGCACGATCTATCAGGAAATTTGGCCCAGTTTGCGGCCACCAAGATATAAGGTTATTTTTCATTTGGACATGTAAAAGAAGTTTGAAATATTAATGTGCAGGCCAGCTGAAAAAGCTAATAAATGAAGATATGGAACCAATTTCTCTTTCCATGTTAGCTGACGTCTTTGGTAATTTGGTAAACCGTTCAGATTTATTCCTCAAGGCTGATGGACAACATCTTTAATTGTAAAATACAAATGGGATAACTTTTTTTGATCTCTCATTATTAATTGGCTCTGTTTATCGACCTGTCTTATGTTTCACAAATTTAGAATATCGAAGAGACTTTACACTCACCCTCTACAATATTATTATCAATAATATTATTAAATATTTAACATTTTCATGGACAAATTCTTAGCGTTTCCGTGATACATTATGATCCAATCGTTATTCAATTTCTGAGTTTTCTGGAAGGGAAACGGAACCGAGAGGTTCTAACAAACCTCTTTTGAAGTCACTTTTAAACCTTTGAGGTTGTACTTTAGTCAACGAAACAAGTGATAGTCTGGTTGGGAAATGTCAGAAGTACATGGTCAGACCTTTCCGAATGATATTTCACAATTTTGAAAGAGTTTGGTTCTCTGGTTGATTATTGACTGTAGAAAATCTATTCCTACCACAACTTTCTTTTTTGTCAATTAGTGTGAAAGTAATACATGTGACCCATGTTTCATTACTGATAATCATACCTTTTAAAAGTGATTATAACAATAAAAAGACATTCACACATTTTAATATAATAAATCAATTGTTTTCGTTAACCCAATCCTAGAATAAATATATCAAAGGATTACCTGATATCCTTGATCTCCTGAAAATCCATCCAGACCTATAGGACCTTTAGGTCCGGGTGGTCCTAGAGGACCTGGATATCCAGGAGATCCGCTGGGACCTTTCATTCCAGGTACACCTGAACTGCCATCCTCACCAGGCTCACCAGTAAATCCTTTTAAGCCTGGTAATCCAGGTTTTCCAGGTGGACCTGCTTGGCCATCTGCTCCATCTGATCCATCTGTTCCAGATTCTCCATCTGGCCCATCTTCTCCATCAAAACCTGGTTTTCCTGCTAAACCTGGCTCTCCTATTGCACCCCATGCACCTTGAGAACCTGGGTTACCCTGTGGTCCTCGAGCTCCCGGAGGACCTTTAAGACCGATATCTCCTGGAGGACCTAGAGGTCCAGGATTGCCTCGACTACCTGGTGATCCTTCAGGGCCTTGATCCCCAATTTCTCCTTCTTTACCAATACCTCCAATTGGGCCTATTGGTCCTGGTTTTCCTTCAGGACCTAGAAGACCGATTGGGCCTTGCTTCCCGGGTGTTCCACGTTTTCCAGACGGACCCGGCGCTCCAGTTTGTCCTAAGGGACCCATCGGTCCTGGCTTACCAGGAGCTCCTTGTTTACCCTTAATTTTATATTTCATATTTAATTGAGATTAATACATTTCTAACTGGCAATCCAGGTGCTCCATCTCGACCTGTAGGTCCAATATTTCCAGTATCACCTCTTAATCCTTGAGGACCTTTATCACCAACAGGTCCTTGAGCGCCTTCTTTTCCATCTCTTCCTGGGGTTCCCCTGGCACCAGGCGGACCTCTGACTCCAGATTTTCCTGGTTTTCCAATAGGACCAGAAGCTCCAGGTGATCCATTAACACCAGGTTTTCCTTGTTTTCCTCTGATACCTGGTAGTCCCGGCTCTCCTCTTGATCCTTCATCCCCGTTGTTTCCTGGAATTCCTCTTTTTCCTTGTACACCAGGTTTGCCGGGTTTACCATCATTGCCTGGTTTTCCTGAAGATCCGTCTTTTCCAGGTAACCCTCTTGGACCCGGAGATCCTTGCGGGCCCATTTCACCTGGTGGACCTGGTTTTCCTTTGTGACCAGGATTTCCAGGTGGACCTAATATCAATTCAAAGTGGTTATGGACTATCTAATAAATTGTTAATTAATTATTATGAGACAATTAAAATATTTCAATAGTGTTTTTATATAGTTTTCAATCAATAAAGGAATTTATTTTAATAAGCAGATCAAGGTTGCCTCATAATAAGAGAAAAATATCTGTATAATGTTGATACTAATTTTTATTTTATTTATTGATTTATTTATAAGAAATAAAAAAATGAAAAATCCTATAAAAATTAATTATTGATTGATTTGTTAAATGGAAGTGATTATAGATTTTAAACCAATAAATGTTTATCTTAATTAAATAATTTTATGTTTTTTAATTATTTTTGTCTAATACAAATTTTGAGTTTTAAATTTAATTAATTAATTAAAATTTAAATTAAATTTTTTAAAGGAGGATAATATAAAATAGAAAAATATAGAAAATATAGCACATTAAGACAAAGATTAAAACAAATTTAATATCTCATTTTCTTGGCAACTAAATTTATATTAAAACAAATAAATTTAGTACAGGCCTAAATGGTCTTTCACATTTGAGTCAAGGAGAAAAAAAAGAGCCTTCCATTTTCCAAGCTGATTAAGAACTTATCAAGAAAAACGTGTATTAATTAAAATCTTTTAATTTAATTTTTCTACATAATAAAATAACAAAAATTAAAAATGAAATTACCAAAAAAAATATTCTTAAAAAATATATATTATCCAATGAGAATTTAGATAATTTCAAGGTTAAATTTACTCAACAAATCAAATTAATAATTAGGTTGTAACATAATTTGTCGTGGCTTTGATTAATATAAGTTATATTTTTAATCAATAAAAATTTTATTTACAAATTACAATGAAAAACCAATCGATAATGTTATTTACGTTAATATTTGTGATCTGTATCTCTCAACCAGTTTATCAAAACCGTTATTCTAGAAATCACTAAATCTACTCAGAAAGAAAGTTGTCAACCACTTTTTAAGGACCTACTAAAAAAATTAACATTTTTTCAGACAGCGAGTATGAAAGATAGAAATCTTTTAGTGCAAGGTCTGGGAAAGAACTTTTCGGGTGTGGTTTTGACGGTATTTTTTCCAGTTATCATGAAGAGGAATGACTTTGGCTCGTTTCACCTGTCTTTTAAATGTCATAATGTCCTTTACAATTAATTGATGCAAAGGTGCTTTTCAACTGTCTGGTTTTTTGGATTATTTTCCAGTGTACGAGACCATCCGAATTCCACCAACCAGAGATCATGGATTATATTGTTATGAAAATTTTGCTTAATTCCGGGCATATCTTTGCGAAAGGAAGCCAACCAATCTTTTTATGATATCAAAGTCCTGTCTCAAAAACATGTAAACATTGATTGGATATATTTACTATTTAATAACTATATATTTACTATATATACTATTTAAAAAGGAAATCTAAATGTGCGCCGTCTGATTATTACTTATCTAAATCAATAGTGTATTGTCTCTCTCAACAGCGCTTCCACAACTTCAACGATGACAAAAATTGAATTTATGATTGGATCGCAGTGAAACAGGGATAGCTTTTTAACGCTATTTACAAACACTCAACATAAATGAACCCAAATTGCAGATAGCGGTGGAAGTAACCGTGAATTAAAGGTTTTGCTTATTTTTGTTACAATAAGGGTTTTGCACTGTTAATAGAACGTCATGTTCAACTAGTACGTTCTATGTTATTTTTCGATGTAATAAAAATTATTAAAGAAATTATAATGTCACCGTTTTCTAAACATGGCTTGTAATGTAACAAAATATATCGACGTTACCATAATAATAATAGAATATAAAAATAATATTCGATATGATAAAATCTTACCGGGAAGGCCAATTTTTCCGGGTTTACCTTTAATACCTTCATCTCCTGAATGACCTTTAGAACCAGGAGCAGATGCAGAACGCCCTGAAGTTTTAATTGGGATACCAGGAGGTCCTGGTTCGCCTGGAGATCCAGGTGGTCCAGGAAGGCCTTTGAAACCAATAACACCCCGAGGAGCTTCTTGGCCTTTCAATCCTTTTTCACCTCGAATACCAGGTGAACCAGATGATCCTTCAATACCGGGAAGACCCTGGTAATATGTCAATACCAATTAATAATATATTATACAAACAGCTATTCCGTGACGTCCAGAAACTCCAGGATTTCCACTATCTCCTTTCGATCCTCTAAGGCCTGGTAATCCAGAAGGACCAGTTTTTCCCAAATCTCCTTTAAGACCTTCTGGACCTATAGGTCCGTCAGATCCTTGCTCACCATTTATTCCACTTTCTCCTGGCTTTCCGTTTAATCCACTTGCACCCGGGGGTCCAACAGGTCCTCGATTTCCTTCTAAACCTTTAGGACCAGGTTCACCAACCTGTCCGTCTATTCCTCTCTCTCCTTGTAAGCCGGGTGGTCCGGGATTTCCAGGCTTACCAGTTTTTCCTCTTGCTCCAACAGGACCTATATTCCCGTTAGGCCCATCGTCTCCTTTAGTACCAATATCTCCCGCATCACCAGTTGGACCTACACCTCCTCTTATACCCTAAATATTTTAATAATTCTCACAACAAATGGAGAATTATATTTTAAAAAAATTCTTTCTAATACAGGACTACTTACTTACGAATATTATAACAAACATTTTTACATTTTCTCCCACGAAACCAGAGACAAATTAATAATAAGGTCTGCCAAGAATCTACTTCAAATGTGTTATCTGTTTAATATTTTGAATGTATGTTTTATCAACCCAAAAAAACCTTTAAACAAAGTCATGTGTCACTAACTATTTAGCGATATTTGATTTGACAAATAAATGTAGCACGTGACGCTTCTAAATCTGGACAAAAGTCTCGTTGCTGCCATTGGTTTAAATATTTTTGAAAACCATACTTTAACTAGTTTATCTCGTTTAGAAATCTTTGATCAATAAAATATCTATTTACATATATTTTTTCAATATTTCTGTATGTCAACAAAATCGATTCGAATGAAAATATCTCCAAAACTCTGGTGTATCAATTCAACAATATGCATCCAGGTTTCATTAAAACTGTCACTGTAAATCACTTTATGACTGAAAGGTCTCCCAAAATCCACGATATATTCCATTTTTAAGCAAATGGAGAATAAATTAAGCCCAGAAAGAAAAGTTGGTTCTGGTCGAAAAACTGTTAAGATGAGTCAAACTTAAGTAAACCGTTTGATGAATATTATTGATTTTAAAAATGAAATTACCGAAAGGATCCTAGCCAGGAAATTTAGGATATTTCAACAATATGTATCACAAATAATAAAGGCCAATACAAAAATTCAATATAACAAGGTTAAAGTTCTCAAGAAAAATTTAGTCCAAAAGAACGCTTTCATCCCAAGAGTTGATAAAGATTGTTGCCATGGTCGATGAGTCCTATTTCCAGTTAAGCGAATTTAAATTATCTGACAATTGCGGATACTACACGCCAGATAATAATATAACTAATGAGAAGGTAAAGAAGAAAGAGGTTATCCAGTTTAAGGAATGTTGGCTGGAGTAGATAAATCTGAGAAGGGTATGTCTCCGGTTTACATTGTACCTTCTGGCCTAGCTATTTCATATAAAAAATAATCACAGGTGATTTATATTGAACCTTTACAAATTTAATTCATTCTTCATTGCTTGACAGACGGCGATTCATCAAAAACGAGAGCCAGCAAGATAAAATTCGAATTTTTCATATCAAATTTCGACTCAGCAGTAAAACTAAACAAAACCTAATAATAATAAAGTTTGGTAACTCTCAGGTTATCCGGAAAATCTTCTCGGTTTTCGCATTATGGAACATGTTAATAATATTTTTGTATGTATGGGTGCAATGACGAAACAGTTAATGTAATTTTTTATTCTGGTACATATATCAATATTTATATTATACAACAATTTCACTTTGTTTAAGTGCATTAATTTTATATGGCGCATTTTTGAAAATGCAAAATCAAAATGAACAGTTTAGACACATTGAACTTCATTGCTTTTAAAAGGGCAGGCACATATCGAACACTATGTGGAGTCTATGACAAAGATGGAATAACAGAATGCACTTGCCAGATTTGGCTTACGACATTTAGTTCCGTAAATGTCTCTTGGATCTATATATTAACAAATTAGGCCAGTTCAACTTAATGAACGCTACTAATTGAAGACAATTATCGAAAATGACAGAAGTTGGATTTGTCGAAAACAACTGTCGATGATCTTTTAAAAAGCTTGATGTTTGGATCCTACATATGATGGATGAAATTCAGTTAACTCATCGTATCAATATTTGTGACATGGTCCTCAAACGAAATCTAACCAATCCAATTTTGAAAAACCTGATAACCGTGTCCAACGCAAAAGATCATGATCAAAGTCCAGTGAGCTCAATCAAAAAATATCAAAACCTGATACTCACCAAAAAAAAGTTACGCTACCCATATAGATGGGATTACAAGGGTATCTTATTTTGATACTCTATACTGTAAGCTCTTACCATTTAACAAAAAAATTGATTCAGATGCCATCAAAATTAAACGATTGCTTGCAGCAGAAACGTCCAGCATTGGTAAATCTTGAACGTGTTGCGTTTCATCTCGACAACGCACATTTCCATACTAGTTTGGTCACTCGTCAAAATTTGGTGGAACCTGGTTGAGTTGTGCTGCCACATCCATCATATAGCCCTGTCATTTCACAACAGATTATTATCCGTTTCTCTCTTTACAACATTTTTGGCTGGGAAAGCTTTTGCCTCTAATGACATCATAAACACGATTTCTTAACTGGAAAAGATTAACAATTTTGTGAAGCTGGAATAATGAGATTACCTGCGAGGTAGAAACTCACTGTTGGACAAGTAATCAATATTTAACAATATAATAAAAGTTTATCTTCGTTCAAAAAAATTTGTGACTCTTTGTGTTACAGTGGTAACCGAATAGACAGCCTGACCGGACGACCTAATATTCGTACATTGGTAAGGTTAATAATGGTACTTAACATGCTTTAGAGGTATAATTCAACCGAAAAATCCTTCTTAACCTGTCTCGGTAAATATTGATCATGGTTTATGAGACATGAGGATTAAAACTGAGAAAGAGAAAAGGAAGAGAGAAATTAGTGAAGTTAAATTTATGGCATACTTATTTTGATATATAATGCTTTTAAAGTAACACGTACCAAAGGTCCTGTTCCTCCTGGGGGACCTGGTCGACCTATAGGACCTTCTTCCCCAGGACCTCCATCTTCTCCTGCTAATCCTTTATCACCACGTGGTCCAGGATCACCAATAGGACCAGGTGTACCATCTTGACCAGCTGGCCCAGGATAACCAAGTTCGCCTCTTTTACCATTTTGACCAGGATTTCCCATTATCCCAATGACTCCTCTAGGACCGATTTTTCCTGGTTCACCATCCTTACCAGGAGGTCCCGATTTACCAATTAATCCATCAAGACCAGGATTACCAGGTAAGCCTGGTTGACCAATTCTACCTTGATCACCTTTAATACCAGTTTGACCACGTATACCAGGTGGTCCCAATTTTCCGGAATCACCAATAACTCCGATTTCACCTCTGTCACCTTCAGTTCCAAGATCTCCAGTAGTCCCAATTATTCCGATATTTCCCTGTGGACCACGTAATCCGGTGTCACCTTTTGACCCAGGACTACCCTGCAATCCTGGTTTACCAGTTTTCCCGATTCTTCCATTTGGTCCCACTAATCCTGGAGCACCAGGAGAACCGAGTGCACCTTTGTTGCCTGAATTTCCGTTTTTACCACTGGCTCCCTATCAGTTTTGTAACAGAATTTTATAACTGAAAATTGTGCATTAGTTTTATACTTCAGGACCTTTAACTCCAAACGATCCTGCTGGCCCATCTTGTCCAGGATTTCCAGGATTGCCCGAGTTACCTCGTTGTCCCATATTACCGTCATCTCCTTTCAGACCAATAGAACCAGATATACCTGGAGATCCCATTATACCATGAAGACCAGAACTTCCTGGAATTCCAGGTCGACCAGCATTGCCAGTGGCACCTGGTGGTCCTAGAGCACCCATACCTCCAGCTTCTCCATGTGGACCTCTGGGTCCAGGATGACCCGGTACACCTGCAATTCCTGTTTCACCTTTTTCCCCCTAAATGATTAAAACATAAACACGACAGGGGACTCACAAAAGATTTTATTAAATATTAAGTTAACACTTTATTTAAAAATTTTAATACATTAATTAATTTTTTTATTTTAATTTTTCAAAGTAATAAAATAATAATAATAAAAAAAGAATAATTTAAATGCGTCTATTTAAAAAATTAATTTATGATGTTCACAAGATTAAAAAAAAAGAATAATAATAACAATAATATTAATAATAACAATAATAAAAACAATAATAATAAAAACAATAATAATAAAAACAATAATAATAAAAATAATAATAATAAAATAGTAATAAAAATAATAAATAATAAAAATGATAATAATAATAATAAAAAAAATAATAATAATAATATTATTATTATTATTATTATTATTATTAATAATAATAATATTGTTAAGTTTTGAAAGGGTGA
>JBBMKC010229195.1:0-11647 GCA_037834085.1 Bipalium vagum | reverse complement strand
GTCAGTTAGTTCATGTTAAGTGACCCTCCAGTAGTTTATCGATTTGTTAAAGTTTGAATTAAGTCAATTTTAGGGAAACTTAACACATTTAATCAGCGACATCTCAGAAGAGATCAATATTCTGATCTCTGTATTCTGTAGATTTCAAAGAATTATTAGAATTATTATTATTCTAGACTCGTCCCAATAGAATAAGTTCTATTATTACAGATGAACAGAAGACTAAAGGTTTGAAGTGGTGCCAAGACCATCATCGTAATAATACATGGAAAATGTATGTGGATATTGATGAGACATGGTTTGAATTACATTCGTTTACTCACAAAATATATCATTCTACTAATCTGATGAATAAATGTTCCGTTATAAGCAAATATAACGTGCCTTAAACAATGATAATAACTACTAAGACCAAAAAAATTTCCAATTATAATTTTAACGCTCTCATTAGCCCATGGTAGGTAATGAAGTTTTTTTTCGAACAAAATGTTTTTTATCAAAATTTTATATTTTTGCTAAATAGTTATCATTCAAATGGATAAAACTTGTCAACTTGTTGGTAAAAGTAATTTACAAAAGTTAAATGATTTTAAGGACAGAAATCTTCCAATAGTCGGTGTTATTAATCAGTCTGATCAAAATACTGAAAAATAGCTTTAATGAATTTGGCTTGTTTTGTAAGCTGTGTTTTGTTCTACTGAAGAATATCTTCAAGTTTGATTCGTTTTTAACCTATCACATAATCATGGAATTATAAACTGTATTTTATTTATTTATAACATAAATATCTGTCAACAAATTCTGCATTAATATTTTGAAAAATTTGATTTCCATTATTTTATATTCACATAAAATAAGACATTATTGATAAATTATTGCTTATTGAGTCATTTATTGGGAGTTCTTGAAAAATGGCAAAAATATTAACTCTGAAGATTAATGCTAACAAGTAGACAGTTTACATTGCGTTCTTCATAAAATAACATCAAGTTTGGTTAGCAGAAAAGGGATTATTCATCAGCATGATAATGTAAAATCCCATGAATCAAAAATGACAAAAGAAATTAAAAAAACTGTGTTATGAAGTCTTGCCACATCCACCATGTAGTCCAGACAGGCTACAGATTATCATCTGTTTGGGCAAATGGCTCACTTTCTTAAAGGAAAAAAATTTGAAAACCTGGACGACATAAAGAAAAAAGTCTATCAAAAAACTACTGAATTTTATTCCGATTCATCTTTTGTAGATAGATGACAGAGTAGTTGACACTGGTGGAGAATATTTAATCAATTAATGTTTATATTTTAATAATAAAATTATTTTGGAAGTTTTATTGATTAGGGGCTCATAATTAAATTGGATCCTTAATATTTATTCAAAAAGTAAAAATCCATAATTTATTTCTAGTGTTAAAGTGTTTTATTAAACAAACTCTACTAGAAAAAAAAATAAATTACCCTCATTCGGAAAATTTATACAATACAAGTTAATAAATATGTGAAATAATTTTAAAGATCGTTTTAAAACATCGTATAAAAATTGTAAAACTCATGTTTCAGCTAAATTAAAATTTTTATAAAATATGTATTCAGCATCATGAATTATTTTGAGAAAATATTAAGTTTTCATTTTAGCAGTCTATCCAATGAATGATAATCTGAAAAACCTTCCTAATTATTGCATCAATTAAAACAAAAATGATAAATGGACTACATTTTTACCTTTGTCTGTCTGAATATTTAGTATCATGTTGCAAATTGACATTCTTATTTTAAATTTGATAGTCAGCATTCCTTGATGAGAAATTAAAGTTAAATTTCTGATATTACATTTTTATTTTTTTTTCAAGAATAAAATTTTTGTTTTTCATGAAAATATTATTAATCTCTCAATATAATTGAATATATCTTAGCTAAAACCAGTACAGTAAAACATGTTTCAATCGGAAATTTAATTGTAAAATAAACTTTATGAATTGATCTTTTCTTCCAATTAATCATACATTTATTTTATTATTTTTTTTTATTTTTATTATATCAATAATTACCTAAAATATTTAATTATTGGATTAAAAATAAATAAATATTTTTTTATTTATGAAATTATTTTCTGATTAAAATGTTTTTTAAAAATCTGTTTCTACTTAGTGCTGGTTTATAATTTCGTTACTCATGAAAAAATTTACAATTATTTAACTAATATTTAAAA
The DNA here is from genome assembly GCA_037834085.1 of Bipalium vagum. NCBI lineage: Eukaryota > Metazoa > Platyhelminthes > Tricladida > Geoplanidae > Bipalium > Bipalium vagum. The sequence goes on along the minus strand of JBBMKC010229195.1, from coordinate 9,438 downwards.
TAATAAATAACATTTTCATCTATAATATGAAAAGATTGAAAAAATTTCTAAAAATGCCAAGGTTAACCATTCTCAAAATGGCAATTTATTTTAGACTTTTGTGTACTGAAATTGTAACCAGATCTATCCCCATTTATAACCAAATTTAATTCTATTACCTCCTTTGTTTTTTAAAATCCTTTTACAGACTTTCTAAGTAAATTATTTAAGCACTTATTTGTGGTTTTTAATAAAATTGATTAATATTACAGTTTTACAGCACTATTAATAGTTTTTCTTTTATTAAAATTTCACTAATAATGAAATATGTAACCTTTTTATTCTACATTTTTAATTCTGATGTATTGAAAAACCACGCCCGGAGAATTTGTCAATCTTAAAAAATATCTTTCTTTAAAAGAGCAGATTACAATGCTCTGAAAAATATAAGCGCTTCCATCACTTTTGTTTCATATTTTCAGCTGAGTCGACTCAAACTCTCATTTATTCATATTTATTCTCAATATCTTTAGTTAATCAATCTTTTTTCGATATTATTGATTTTTATAGTATAAGTGATTTGTAAAAATTACGTTTTTTCATAAACTCTTCTAAATACCATTTTGCCATTAATGAACTTTAATCTATTTCCCATAAAATCTTAGTTTCCATCTGTATAATGTTAACACATTTTAATATATATATAATAGAAAACCATTACAATTATCTTTTACACATTAAATTAAATCATGAAAACGATTTTGACTACTTCTGACATGCAATTAAAGTATTCATTTTACTGTAATTTAATTTTAGTAACATTCATTGTTATAATTCATATTATAAATAATAATTGTTATTAAATAAAATAATCTATTAATATTATCCTATTTTACTGAACAAAGTCGGTGTGGGGAACCTCTACACCAGGATAGGCTTAAATTATGGACCACTTTTAAATTAAAAAGTAGAATCGTAACGAAAATCAAATAAATTTGGCCTCGTCACATTTATAAAGTACTCAGATACAGCATTTTATATAATTTTTTTAAAAAGTTAATTTATTTTAAGATTTTTTGAAATGAAGCTGATTTTTAATCATAAATACGATCATAAATACAAAACCACAATACATCAGAAAGAAAATTTGCTGATAAATTCAACACAGACAAAGAAAGCATAAACCGAATAAAAAAAATTCCAAATATTTACTACATGATTCCAACGAGAAAGCAATTCAACAATGTAACTCAAAACAGGCTGATCAATGTAGAATAATTTATATAAAAATGTATACCATATTTAAAAACCTAAGCATGATAAATATTGCAATAATTGGTACCCTAAATAAAGGTACCAATAGGAAATTTCAAATCAAATTAAGTTCTTAGACTTTAAAGAGTCTAATGGTTGGCTGAGCAACTTTTAACACTAGAAACTCGGCGCGCGTCAATTGACTCATCTGCATACTAAAACGCTAATATCTTTAAAACCTTATAAAAATTTTTTAAAAAATTGAGTTTATTTATTTTATCAAGATTTAAGTATATTTGAAGAATTTTATGAAATATCTTAAGAAAGTTTTCATAAAAAGTGCATCACTACCTATTAACACGAAAGGCCTCAATTGACGCTTGTATAATTTATTTAAAATTATATAAGATCGAACTTTAATTGATTTGTTTATTATTTTGTTTCAATATTAACAAAAAACTATAAATTTTAAATGTTTTCAGAAATTGAAAGATATTCCATCTGACCAATCTTATGATGACCGTGACTATGATTTTGAAATGGATTATTATGAAATCATATCTATTTCAAGTAAATCAAGCCAGTCAAGCAATTAAGACAATGATGTGGAAACTTCAAGATCCATGAAGAGTAAAAATAGCACACAATGGCATTTGTTGGAGGCAGGTGTAGAAACTCGCGGAAAGAAAATATTCTAAATGTGAAGTGCTTCAACTCGGGTCCGACGTTGCTCAACGAGAATAAAAGAAGGAAGTCATATTTCAGCATTCCGGTTATTTTTCAGTGAAGCAATGATGCGAAATATTCTAAAATGTACAATTGCAGAAGCTCAAAGGGATAATAACACATTGGATGATTTTGACAAATTTATTGGTTTTATTATTGCTAGAGGAGTAATTGGAGGAAGAAATTTACCGATGGTATATATGTGGGATAAATCTTGGCGGTGTCCACTATTTAACAAAACTATGAAATGGGATAAATTTTCATATAGGAGAAAGATTTGATCTCGAAAAGAGAAAGAATTTGGAAACAGATAAGTTTTGTTTAGTTTGAAAACCTATGGAATTCATTTATAGTAAACTCTCAAAAAGCTTATATTCCTCATGAGAATATTACAATTAACGAGCAGTTATTACCTTGTAAGGCTAGGTGTAAATTTATCCAATATATGTCAAACAAGTCTGATAAATTTGGATTAAAATTTTGGCTTGCTGTTGATGTTGAAAGCAAATATTTATGCAATAGCTTTCCATACCTAGGCAAAGATGAAACAAGATCACCAATTGATTCTTTACCCACTGATGTTGTACTAAAATAATGAGTCCCTTTGCCAACCGAGGATATAACGTCATTTGTGACAATTACTTTACCTTCTTGGATCTTGCTCAAAAGTTACTGCTGAAAAAAACTAACATTGTTGGTACAATTCGTTTAAATAGAAGAGATTTGCCTAAATTAATAACGGTAAAAAGACCTCTTCATGATACATTAATAATGGAAACATCGAATAATATAACTTTTACTTCATATCGGTGCAAAACAACTAAATCTGTTGCCATTTTGAGCACCGTAAATCCTGATATCATTAATCCAAGGGTATCTAATCCTAAGAAAAAACCCGAAACTGTTTTATTTTATAACAAGAACAAATTTGGAGTTCATGTCATTGATCAAATGTCAAGGACATATTCCACAAGAGCTAGTAGTAGAAGATGGCCAATGCATATTCTTTATATTGTTTTGAACTTCTCCCTGATAAGAAGTACAATTTCTCGTTGACAATTTATCCATAAAGTTTGTGAAGACCTTACAGGACATTCTCCATTAGATAAAAACCAAAAGGACAATAATGACGATGACTCCGGTCCATCTGAAATAAAGAAAAGGCACACATGTGCAAAAACTAAATCCAGAAATAGAACAAAAGATCGATGCCAGATGTGCAATAAAGCAATTTGTGAAAAATGTTCAATTAAAAAACTGCAAAGGATGTGTTTTGAAATAAAAATTAATTTAAAACGTCAATTGACGCACTTCGTGTTTGTAGGTAGTTCATTTTCCCCGGATTTCTAGTGTTAAAAAACGAAAAATCTGGAATTTAAAATTTAATCTGGTGATAAAAAGTTTCTGATTATTGAGCAGGTAACCAAAGTGAAATAGACACAACAATCACGACTGAGGAAAAAAGTGTAATGGAAGTTGATGAAGACTATTAATTTATTGAAACTAGGGAAAATAATTTTAGGAATAAGAGCCATTTGAAAAGAGAGAATCATTTAATATATATGATTTACAAAATGTAAGAAATAATCTCGAAGACTGAAAGTCAAATTTTACTCCAGACAATTAATGAATTTTTTACGATTTTATAATAAACGATTGGATTGAAAAAGAAGCAACATGGTCGGAAAATAACTATTCATTTTTAGAAATACATGATAGATCTAAATTTTTGTTTTAATTCTTTTGTTATTTGTTATATTACGCGTTTATTTTATTTTATATTTAGATGTCTTTTAACTGACTCCATTATTTTGGCAATCTTGTTTTTAAGACCCTTTTTAAAAATTGTGACCCAAAATCAAGGTTCGTCTGAATAATATTTATGGGAAAAATATAATAACGATTTCGCAAATTCATATTCACTATAATTTCTTTAGTATTAATTGAGAAATAAAATATTCAGAATTTACGATTTTTTAAAGTATTTTTACAATTCTGTACTGAAATAATAAAGGGTGTAAACTGCAATTGAAAAATATTGTATTATTTTAAATCTTGAGACGTTTTAAAATGAAAACATTTGAATTAAAAGATGAATAAATTTATTCTCTTTGAAAATAAATGTAAAATACATTTTCGTAAAGGAAAATAAAGAGCAAAGAGAAAATTATATTGTGATTTTTTCATAATTGCGTCTTACAAATCTATTGATTTTTTAATAAAAAAGAACTTTCTCTGTGAGATAGTAAATAAAATTAAATCAACGCAGATAATTAATTTTTATTATCTTTATTATTAGGCAATAATTTTTGTTTCCTTCATGAAAAAAAATTTTTGATTATAAAATTATTTGACTAATACAATTTTTGAAGCTGTGTATTTGTAAAATATGAACTATTACTTTTATCTTTTAAAATATTAGGTTGAACGGAAAGTTTTTGCCGATTTTTTTAACAAAGTTGTTTATATATTCCAAAATATGGTTTCCATCATTTTCAACAACTTGTTTCATCTTTCTGGCAAATCATCAATACCTCCAACAAAGAAATCTGAATTATTTTTGAATTCAACGAATGGTCTTTGGTATAAATAATTTTGCAAAGAACGAAATAAATAGTATTCCGATGAAGCAATGTTAGGCAAATGTGGAGAATGAATAAGAAATTCCAAACTCAGTTAGTGAAAGGTTTTGATTGCAATACATTGCCTTGCATTTCAACTGATAATCGTGTCAATTTTTGATAGTACAGATCGGCTTTAATTGTTTTTAGAGGAGGAGATGTACAGGTCTTATGCGATTCCACAAAATAGAAAGCATGGTCTTTTATTCATGGATATTCGATTTTGATTTGGTAGGAACTAGTTCCCCAGGTAAAACATAGACTCTTTTACGCGTGACATTACTCTAACGAATCCATTTTTCGTTTCCTGTTATCAGTTGATCAAAAAATGTCTTGTTTTTACTTCGCAGAAGTAGAGAAGAGTATACAGAAAAATGATCAAATTTGTTTTCTTCCTTAAGTTCATGAGGCACCCATGTAGACTATTTTTGAAAAAATTTCATTTAATGAATATGGTTTATAATGGCTGTTTGTGAAACCCGGAGTACCTGAAATAATTCTCTGGTAGTCGCATATGGGTCTGCTTTAATTCAGACTACAAGATTGCTTCATGAACAGCAGAAGTGTTTATCTTCTATGCTGAAATTGTCATTTTGTAAATTTTGATACGAGAACCGAACTTTTCTTTCGTATACAGTATCCTCTCCAAATACATCCTGAGAACTATTCTTTTTCTGAAATTCATAGAAGATAAAATGTCCTAGATGTTGTTTGTCACAATTTATTTTAGCGCTATGTAAGCAAAGGCAATTCAGAGGTGAATCATCATAAATGAATAATATAAGTTTATTGCAATAGAACATGTGTTTTATTTTGGATCTAACATAATATTCAAAATCGGCAAAATCTTTCTGTTCAATTTGATATAATTCCGCGGAAAATAGAGTTTAATTTGATGAACTAATTTTAGTTTGACGGATTACAGATTTTTTAATAATTTATATAATTATATTGAAATATTAAAAAAAATAAAAAAATGATTCTAACTCTTCACTGGAAATCCATCGTCCATAGTACTCCATTTCTTTGAGGTATGCTTCAATAAAACTTTTCTATTTGCACCTTCTGTATTCTTTGATTGATAGTTATTAGAATTGATTTGATTTATATTTTTCAAAGAGTCTGGGTTTAGATTTACCAACAATAAAGGCTGGCTTTGAGATAATTGTTCGTGTAATTTCCTTGAGGCGGGTAAATTAAGAATATGCAAAGTTCCACTAGTGTCATTTTCTTGAGGAACTTTACCAGATTCACCACTATCTTGTGAACTATCATTTTTGTTGAGTTTAATAGGAGTCAATGTAGAAAGGCGCTTGATATCTATTTTAATTGAATCAGATGAAGTGTTATTATTTATAATAATATTATTGTTGCTATTGATAACTGATTCAATATTTTGTTCTTTAGATTCTTTAGTTGCTGCCATCTCATTCTTAATATAAATTTTAAATGATTTTTGTTATAAAATATTTTAATAACCTCTTCAACTTCTGAAGATGCTCCTTCAATCTGCTTTTCTTTATTTTCTTCATCAATTTCACGCTGGACTTCTTTTTCTATTTCATCATCATCACACATCATTTTATGTGATTCCTGATGTCGAATTGTTAATACAAATTAATTTTTTGAAAATGAAAATAGATTATTATTTAGATTTAATAATATTCGAAATTATTATTAATAAAAAAGATAATAAATATTAGGTCTAAAATTGAAAAGGTGTCTATTTAATAAATGGCTCTAAAGTTACTATTAAATAGCCTGTTTTGCTAAATATTAAATTAGAGGTAATAATTTAATAAATAAACTCTGCTGTTTTAATAATATTCCATATAATATAAATTCCATATATATAAATAAATCAAATGACATCTTAGAAACTACACAAGATATTGTTTATTGCTTGCTTTCCAATTGAAGAAAACGGCTTATGAGGCCATAAATATGATTATTTCCGTTCTGGGGTTAAGGTGTAGTCAGCTATAAAACCTCAAAAATGATTTGGTCGTTTTAGAAGCGGAATATATACCTTAACGATGCAGAACGTCCAGGTCTATCAAAAATTATTGTGGGTGTTAAGACCTTGAGAATTTTGTTAGATGAAGATCCATCTCAGATATAAGCCGAACTTGCAATACAACATGGAGTTATTCAGCAGGCAATTCCTTGCCGACTCAAAAAGCTAGCATATAGTTGCAGCATAAACTTTCTTCTGAGAACAAGAATAGGTAGATATGAAACTACGATATTTTCTGTGTATTTGGTGGGACTAATTGTGAGTGGATTTAGTATGAGTTCATGAGACCAGGAAAAACAATTACACCACAAACCTACAAAAACCAATTGAGTCATCTGAAAGAGGCGATTGAAAAAAAATCATTTAATGGTGCACAAACTAGTCATGTAATTCTTCTACATGATAATGCCTGACCACACACCTTAAAGACAACAGCGGACCATCTAGCCTCTTTAGGCAGGAATTTTTCCTAAATGTGACTTACAAATATGACGTAATATCATCAGAATATTATTTGTTCTGGTCTCTTCAACATTATCTGGCCGATTCTCAGTTCAAAAATTGAAGATGTCAAAATCACCATCTTTTTTCAGGACAGACCCACCAGGTAACTGAAAAATCGTTAAAATGCGACTACAAAAAATGGAGATTATTTCACAAAATAATTTTTTGTTATATGTTGTAGAAATATATATTTATTTTATCAATCTTTTGATATGTAATATTATTAAAATAGGCACTTTTTCAATTTATTGACTAAATTGAATAATTATTATTAGTAATGAATAATAATACTCAAGGTAATAATTATGATATAATTTAACAGAAAATAATTTTAATATTATTTTCAAGTATAAATTTTTTAAAAAGAATAATCTTTATTTAAATATGACTAATTGAAATTAATATAAACATTAAGCAAATCATTTTTATATTTTAGCAGATTAATATTGTTTTACAAGATATTTTTACGAGAAAATGGTGGATGCCTTTTTTCAAATGAATAGTTTTATTTATCATGTTCATTATAAAATTTTATTATCTCTAAATGACAACTTAATATTTTAAAAAAATTAAAATATCTTAAGAAAACAAAATTGAAATATTGTTATACATTGGAAATAAAAGAATTTAACTATTTGTTCTTAACAAGGAAAAATCCTTTTGTTTAAATAATTATAAAGTAGCACTAATTATAAGTTTAAATATTGCGCTATAACTGAATTGTGATGGAATTACTAAATATTTCCAAAATAAGTATTTATCAAAATAAATTCAGTATTCTAAGATAATGACATAATGAAGTATTTCCGGTAATATTTAAGTATTTGAGTTACTCCATGCATCAAATAAAATTGAAATTGTTAGATGTAATTAACTGTAGTTTTAATTTTGTAACTCGAAGTTCCACGAAGCTCAATTTTAAAATTAAGAAATCGAAATGACAATATAGTTTACAGAAAAATATTCAAAATTAGAAAAATAACTTAATATCTTGTTCTGTTGATAGGTTGAATTTAACTTTGTAAATTACTTATCTCTACCTCATTTTTGATTTTGAGGAAGTTATAAAATTTCTTAAACCTTGATTATATACTTTAAAAATCTCATTGAAATTAAAAAATAGGTAATTATTGAGTGTCCAAATAAGTGTTCAATGTTTATTAAAGTTACCTAAATTGTTGTAGTTAAACAATTTATACATCTTATTCTATAATATAAAATTTAAAGTGAAAAGATTAATAATAATAATAAATATTAAAATGTTTACATATTAGTCGACATTAATTGTCAAGTCAGAAGGATAATTATAAAACTTTTCTAACCTCTAAATGCTTCATTAGGACTGCAACAACTACATTAACTAAAACGAATTGAGCCATTAATACAAAAATTACGAAATAAATTGGAGCTATTATTGGGGAAACGCAACAGTTTTTTTGACATTCATCTGAATTATCACATTTTGTTCGTAAAGTATCCTAAATATGATATACAATAATCTATTATAATTAAAAGAATTAAAAGTTATTTATCATTATAAAAAATAATTTTCAATTAAATGTATTTCATTTATTCATAATGGTACATATGGCACCTAAACTTTCTGAAGTCTAAGATTATAAATTTTAATGATGTAATTTTTTATTTAATTTGAGACTTAGAAAAATTAATTAAAAATTGCCAACAGAAATAATATATCCGGAAAATTGTAAACCTGAAACCATAATGTTATGTTCTAACGCTAATCCTGGATTAGTTTTTTATTAATTTCAATTGATGTTAATTTCATAAAAGTATTGGTAATTTTTAATTTTTGATAATGTTTGTAAAGACGGTGTAGGAAATAATTTGCTTTTTATATTTACACGAGTGAAGTGTGAGAAGGATGACTGCACTAATTTTCAATTGAGTCTCCAATTCTAGAAAATATGGCACTCGATATAATTATTTCTTAATATTTATAATTTGATGAAAGTTAATAACGAAGGAATCACTTATTTTGTAAGAGACGTAGAGATAAAGTATAGGGCGTCTTTAAAATAGTTCACAGTCAAAACAATTTAAACATCTAAGATTATTTTAGTGATATAAATTCAGTTTTTGACTGGGACAAGTCCTTGGGAACTTTGTATGTCTCAAATATTTAGTTTCACAAATTATTATTTTTAAAATTAAAATATCCAAGCCTAATTTTTAAAAATAATAAATAATAAATAGGTTGGAAAGAAAGTTCTGACCGTTTTTGGTAACAAAGCCTGTTCGTTGAGATTCAATGATATTTATTACTCCTAACTAGGAGATACACTACTAACAGGGAAACATTTATCTATATATATA
>JBBMKC010229194.1:0-21935 GCA_037834085.1 Bipalium vagum | reverse complement strand
ACTCGGTGTGGAATATTATAAACATTCATTTAAATTCCAAGAAATGCTTTATATTATCTAAAAAAAATTTTAAAAAATCATTTATATTTTCAATTTCAGATCAATTTTAAATTGGTAAGTCTTTTAGTGGCAACCCTGTATTTAAAACCAGATATATTTGATGTGAATAACAAGCTTTATGGAAAACTGTCAAAAATATTTTATGAACTACAAATATTATTGTATGAAGACAAAGTATGAAGAATAGATTACTTCACTAAATGTAATTCAATGTGCAATTTCAAACCTATGAAATCAGAAAGATTCAGGGAGAAAAAAATGAATTAACATAAAGAATCAATCAGAGAAAAAAATCACTTGAGAAACTTTTATTGAAAGGAATTAAAGAAAATCATTTTTTATATAATGTAGTTACTGGAAATAATAAATTGTTTATTTTGATAGTCTTAACCATTTGAATCAGGCTAGCTGTCAAGATCAACCGCAAAACTAAATTTTCAAGGAAAGTTTTATTGAGTGTATAATGAAAGCAAAAAGATATTCTGTAATATGAACTACTGAAGCAAGGAGGAACAGTTGCTAGCAATCGCTAGGCACATGAACTAAAACACCTAAATTGTGAAGTTATAATAATAGGTTGACAGGCATGAGAACATAATATTGCAAAATGACAACCCCAACCTTATGTTACAAAACTTGTTATAATGAAATTTTTATAGAATTACTTATGGGGTATTTTTCAATTATTAGATGAAAGTTGTACAGTTGGCCTATTTTGTATAAATATGAAATTTTTATAATTTCCTTTTTAAAAATTGTAAAATAGAGAATTTTTTAAAATTTTATTTTAGAAAATAATTATTTAAAATGAAAACAGAAAGGTCTAGGTTTTTTAAAAATGTAATGTAATTATAAATTATTGTCTGAATGAATATTATTATTTTATTAATTTGTCATATTTAGACAAAAAAATAAATATAACTATTTTTGAATTCTCTTTCTAGGTTTCCAGCAATATTGATGGTTTTGTCCGCGGTAGTTATTATGAATGATTGGCAAGCAGTTGATTCAGAAAGCAAGGTGTTTGGTTATATACAGACTTATTGCAATGAGATATGCTTCAACGTACCATGTAAATTACAATGCATTTATGACCTTACATCTAAGCAATCTCAACCAAAACGATCATATTTTCTGCGTTTAGGTAGATCGATGCTTGGATCTAATTTTCAGAAAAGTGATCAAGAAATGATCAAAAGATCCCAATTTTTGAGATTGGGATAAAAGATTTATTTTTATTTAAATAAGTGTAGTTTCATTTAATAAAACTTTTCGTTTATGAATTTATTTTAAATAAAATTTAATAAATAATTTTATTTTTAATTTTTTAATAATTTACTCATTGTTTTAATTGTAACAACACTAAAAAAAATGTCAATTTTAGATGCAGATGTCGTCAAAATTACCGTTTTTGTTTAAAGATTAACAATAGAGAAAAGAGATATAAATTAATTTCACTTTAATATAAAAATTAAAAGATTACATCCAAACTGGCTCACTAAAACGGTGTTCTCAAGTTCCCCTTGCACAAAATAATGTAGTAAATGTAATAAAAATAACATTACAGCCAACTTAGCAATCATAATCAGAGTTTCCCAAAATTTAGATCAGAATTTAGAATTATATAAATATATAAGATCTACAAATTGTAAAGGTGATAAAAAGCATAATGAATAATCTAAAGACACAATTTTCAAATTTATTATCTCATAATTGTAAAAGAAAATAAATATAATATAATATAAAATAATTAATGACAAAAATGAATTAGAATTTTAATAATTAAGAAATTAGTTTTACAATTTATTAAAAACAAGTTTAAAATATTTATTTGAAATATCAAGATAAACTGATCGTCATAATTTGTTGTTCCAGGATTGCGAATGCGGAATATATCGGTTTGTGCCGCAATGAATCGGGATGGTGTTATCTACTACGCATCTCAAACTCAGGCTTTTAAAAGTTCTTCTTTCTTAGAATTTTTGAAGGAACTATTCATTAAACTCGAGGCCAAGGGATTGGAAAATTCATTTATTGTAATGGATAATGTGCCCTTCCATAAGCACAAAATGATTAGGGAAGAAATTGAGCAATACAGTCATACACTCTTATTCCTTCCTCCTTATTCGTCTTTCCTTAACCGTATTGAAAATATGTTTTCCAAATGGAAACATTCGATAAGGGTAAGACAGCCAAAAAATGAGAGTGAATTGTTTGATTTAATAGAAATAGTATTTGATAGTATTTAATGAATTACCTAATAATGAATCAATTGAAAGAATCTAGACCAAACTTTTTCAATAGGAATTTTTTAAATAAAAAAACAACTATTTTTGCATCTATAAAAAACATTAAAATGGTAATGAAAATTCAATATTTAATGTTATGCATAATCTATAGTTTTTATTTTAAAAATTATTTGAATAATATTATTTTTAACTTTGTAATAAAAATATATCTAAATATAATAAAGCTTAACATGAAAAAACAAAGAAGCGTTGTTTAAAAAGAACTAAATGTGCTAGTACAAACAGTATTAATGTAAATAAAGAAAAGAAATATATCATTTTTTCCCAAAGTTGGCGGAGATTTGCAATCTCAAATAAGAAATAATAATTTTTTTAATAAATTTACAACAGGAAAATACCCATGAGAATTACTTTGAAAATCTTTAAACCCTTTAAATAAGAGAAATGATTCCCATATTGATAAAAGATTAGAAAACTATAAGGAAATAATAGATCATTACAATGAAACTGGAAAACTAAATATTCCACCAATTCCAAAATCTGATTTAATTCCAATTAAAAGAATTGATCAAGCACCAATGAAACATCAGTAAAATATATTTCAGAAGATTTAAATAATAGACATGTTGCTGATGTTGAAATGATACATGAAATGCATAATATTCAAAATCCAACACGAAGAGAGGAACTAGAAAGAGCTAGTGTAAAATTAATTATGAAAGGTAAAGTTTTATTTGGTCAGGGTTTACCAAGAGTTGCAAAAAATATTGCCAATGAAAAACTATTTGATGGCAAAGAAGAATTAAAATCAGAAAATAAAATAAATAGCAAAAACTTCATAAAGAATTTAGAAAACCTAAAAAATGTCTTAGAGATAAAGTTTTAAATAAAGATGATATTTGGTCATCAGATTTAACTTTTGTTTCACGAGGAAAAGATTATAACATAATTTTAACAGTAATTGATTTATACACAAGATACGCTTTTGCTGTTCCTTTAAAAATAAAACAGAACAATAACAGATGCATTTGATGAAATATTTGGAGACTACCAAAGAAAACATAAAAGACTTTGGGTTGATAAAGGTACTGAATTTTACAATAAAACATTCGAAGATTTTTGTGATGATAATGAAACAGAAAGTTATTCACAGAATACGAAGGAAAAGCAGTAGATTTGATAAAACTTTGAAGAATATGATGTTTAAAAAATTTACAGAACAAAGTAACAGAAAATGATTCATTTTTTTACCAAATTTAATAAATATTTATAATAATCGATCACATTTCTCAATTGGTATTTCTTTTCGAGGCAAGTAAGAACCCAAAGAAGTTGTTAATATCTTCGTCCAATTCTCAAAATTTGAAGATTGAGAAAAAAATTCATAAATTAAATTATTCTTTAACTTCTAAACTAAAATATGTTGGTGACCAATCTTTAAATATAAAAATAACTTTGAAAGGGCTACACAATAAAATGGACAGAGGAAATATTTATTATAAGTGAAATTTATTATACAAATCCAATAGTTTACGATATTACAGATTTAAATGATGAAAAAATATTATGGAGATTTTTTAAAAATGAGTTGCAACGATCTAAATATTTTATAAAATGAATAAAATTAAATATTTATTTTTAAAAATCTTTTAAAGGCTAGGGTTTAAATTTAAAAATTATTTAATTAAATTAATAAATTTTAAAATACAATGAATTAAATTTAATTAAAATTAAAAAAATTAAATTAAAACGGAAACGGTATACTATTTTAGCGTTTCACTTTTTCAATTTTATTCTAACTCAAAAAATGAAATTTCAAAGACAAACATGCGTAAAACTATTTACCTAGAAAAATTTATAAATCCATCAATTCCAATTATTGGTGCAGCTGGTGGAGTTGTAAAAGTTGTATATTGTAAAGTTAAATCGGAATTTAAGCAAATTCTTGAAATAAAAAGAAAAGAATAAAATACTTTCTATTTTCGAAAATTTAAACAAAAATTTCTGTAGATCCTATGAAAAAATCCATCTTCGTTTCTTTCTGTGCAAGATCCTAACTTACTAAGTACTGAGAATTGATAACATAATTTAACCTAAAAAATTTTCTTAAACATTTTTCATAATTTTTTGTGCGTTTACCATTATTTAAAATAATCTTCCTTCTTTTTCCGTACATTTTTAATCTAATATTCACTTTGACTTGATTATTATTATCTCTGCGCTAATTACCCGTGAGATTTTAATACAAAGTTGACATTTTTGTAAAAATTTTCTAATCATCTTTCAAGTTTCTGAGAAAATTTCTCAAAGGTAAATGTTAATTCTTGAATTTTCACAAAAATTAAATAGTTTGTAAAATCTAAATATTATTCGATTCAAGGTCAGTTGTTTATCAGTAATAATAACATTAATCAAAAGACAATAATTTATTTAATTTGAATTTTATTTTTATATTGAACCATCTATAATTACTTCAGAATAATAAATTTAGTCTAGAAAAAAGAATAACATTACATTTCATATTAAAAACTGAGAAATAATTTGTGGACCTTAGGGAGATATTCAACTATAAAATTTTAATTTAATTGCGGTTAAACAAAATCCTATTTTAAAATATTATAATCTTAAATATAATTATATATTAGAAAGTAATTAAATATAATAAAATTTAAATATAAATATTTTAAAAATTAAATTTATATATTAAAATTAAATCAATAAATTTAAAAGAAAGTAAAAATTCATTTCAACTTAATTAAAAATATCGATTTGAGACGAAAAATAAACTTCTAGATTTCAAATCTTCTGGTGTTAATACTTCAAATATTACCTTTTCAAATAATAAAAATAATGTAAATTTTATTTCTTCATAAGTTTATATTTTAGAATAACAATTAATTAAAAGTATTTCGTTTAAATTTTCTCTTTAAAAGCTGAATATAACACTAAATAATTCTGGCATTTTTATAACCATTAGTATTACATTATTACAAACCGCAACCTAAACACCAAACAGTAAAATTAAATATAAAAATCTCATTAATTTTATTTGTCAAAGAATATTTTGGAAAATAAATATTTAAATATGTAACACATAAATGCAATTCTTTAATTCAGTTACATCTTCTTCGGCGTTGAGTGTGACAAAGCCTGATAATCATGATCTGGATATTTTCGGAAAGAAGAAACTTTCATCATTTCCCACGTCGCAATTATTGTATGTTCGAACTTCTCTATTGACAGGGTGCAAATGTTTAATGGCTGCTTTGTATGCATTTTGAACCTGAAATTTAAAGAAAAACTTTATAGCATTAACTTGCTATTATTAATTATTATCTTTATTACTACTAATATTATTTATTATTTTAATTTATTTATTTATTATTATTATTTGTCCAGAAAGTCCTTTAGTTTGAATATCAAAATGTACATCTAAAAACTCATGAAACTAAAAAATTTACAACAGTTATTCCATGTATTAGAGATTTGCGAAAGTTCTCGATGTTTATTATAACTTTCAAGCGAATGAAAAACGAACTACAAGAAATATCATAGACCAAAATAATTCCCATTTGCACCTTTCACCATTTTTTAGACAGAATGAAAAATTTCCTCTTAGAAGTTTTTCTTCTCACTGGTGTTTTTCAATTACTGTACGTTTCAATGATCGGTGGGATAAGATTAGGGGAAAACAAAAAGTACCAGAAAACTTCCAATTTCAATTGTTTTAGAAATTCATTGGTAGATTTACCAACATAAAGTCTTCTATTATCCCATAATAAGATGAATGTTTATCGACACACCTTTTCCTCTCCTTTCTCAATTTCTTTGCTTAATTTCATAATTTGTTTTCTGTATTGTCTTCCTGTAATGGTTACGTATTGTTTTAAAAAAATTCATTTTGCGTTCAAGAATACCGTGAATACCCATGTTCGTAGGTTTTTATTACCATTTATGTAATTCTTTATGAATTTCTTAATTATATATAATATGTAATATATAATTATTGGTTTATGTTAAACTAATTGTTATGTATATTTAATTTTAAGAAAAATTAAAGAATTCAGTTTTCAAACAGTATAAAAGATCTAAAGTTAATTTAAATGAAAAAATATTAGGAAATAAATTTCAATACAATGTAATATAATTGAAATTTGTTAAAATCAATCTCTATTTATTTCCTTTTATATTTTTTTTGACCAATTTTATAATCGATATCGGTTATTAATTACTTAATTTTTCCTCTTTTCATTATGAAGTGCTCGGGAAATTATGATACTGGTAATATTCATTGAACTAAATATCAACA
The DNA here is from genome assembly GCA_037834085.1 of Bipalium vagum. NCBI lineage: Eukaryota > Metazoa > Platyhelminthes > Tricladida > Geoplanidae > Bipalium > Bipalium vagum. The sequence goes on along the minus strand of JBBMKC010229194.1, from coordinate 15,317 downwards.
TAATGCTTACATTAAAATTGATAATTTTGATATAATGTTTTATGATTGAAATATTTCAAAAATATTCAATAAAATATAAAAAAATGATTTAAATTAACACTTATTTAATTACCAATTTTCTTTTTCTGGACTTGCTTGTCAACGTAAAAATCTTTTTATCGATATCTTCTTTCAATCCGAGTGGTTCTAATTTTTCTTTCTCCATCCAGTGCCATGTACGTTTTTTGTCAAAAAATAGAATGAGAAATTTGTTTTGATTTGCATTTAAGTGACCCATTTCTAAAACGTGATCCGGAGGAATGGGAATTTTGTCACCAATTTTGTTATCAAAGATGTTATCATGAGTTACACAAGGATCAATAATCTGTTAATAATATGAATGAATTTAATATAATTTAATTTAATAATAAAATTATTTATTTTAAGATTTTTTTTCTAGATAAAGAAATAGAAAATTTTAGAAAGAATTACTATTATTATAAATGAAATAAATATTTTCACAGCATATTAAAAAAATTCACACACTTATTGATTAATTGTTTAAATGTGAATTTCACAAAAATTGAAAATGACCATAGAACTTTTATTTTAAATCGAACTGGTTTATTAATTATTATATGGCGCTTAACTCTAATTTCTGTTTATTTTTTTTAATATTTTCTGGTATTCAATAAAGTACTTGGACAGTTTTAATTAGAAAAGGTCAAACTAAAAAAAATTAAATTTATTAAAAAATTACGAACAAACTTTATGTAGAAAAAATATTGTACAGTTTTGGAAAATTTTTGGTTCATTCAATAATATTGTTTGAAAAATATTTGATGTTTTAATTTATATAATTTACATCTTAAATTTTGAAAAAATTAAATGCAACCAGTAAAACCTTAATGATAAAATAAATTATTATGTTAATATTTATAATTATCAGGTATGGGGATCAATTCACATGTTTTTTTAGGAAAAAATAAAATATTTTATTTAAAAGTAACAAAACATTTTTCAGTCAAAATATTTTCCGTTGGAAACTACAAATTTTGACCATCTTTCGGGCAAAGAATGGATTATGCGGTAAGAGAAATCTTGACTCTTTAATAATCCATTGATCCATCCTTTTGTCATATTCATAGGAATTAAAGGCCTGTCCAGAATGAGAATGCTGAATGGATTGAAACAAGTGGAAATCAGATGGCCATATGTATGATGAATACGGCTAGTGAGGTAAAACCTCACAGCAAAGTCTTCAATTTTTCTTTAACTGGCTTCGAAAGATGTCACCTGGCGTAATTGTGTTGCAAAATTATCTGATCGTGTCTTAGCCCATGTTATGGTCTCTTGGTACTTATTGCTCGACTTAAATTGAGTAGTTGCTGAGAGCGATCATCAGTTACAGTTTCGGATGATTTGAGAACCTTAAGGTACAATACATCCGTTTTGTACCACCAGATACATAGCATCACTTTACTTCTGTTCGTCCATCTTTGTACTGTCAATGTTGATGGTTCTACGTTCATTTTCCATGATTTTCTGCGCTTGGGATTCTTATACTACACCCATTTTTCATTACCAGTTATAATTCCTTGTAAAAATAAGTGTCTTATAAGTAACATGTCAATGTCTGTGCTATTTCTTTAAGGGTTTGACATGGGTTTCCTTTGATAATTCCTCGTAAGTCATCATTCTAGAACTTCTTTGGTTGTCCTGAACGTTCTTTGTCTTTGACGCTAATGTCACCTGTCTTAAATCGTTGATACCATTCTCAACATATTTTTTCGAACAGGGCGTGTTCATAGTAAGCTTTTTTCATTATTCTATGAGCTTTGGCTTCTGATTTCTTTAAATGTACCAAAATAATCATTCCCGCAAAAATGCTGTTTTCTTGGTCTATGATTTTGCATTTTCGCTATAAACAATAAATAAACTATTTAATCAGTTGAAACAAATACTAACTATTGTATTATAATATTACTTTGTAGTTTTATTTTCAATGACAAATACAAGATATTTATAATAATAATTAACTATAACAAAACGATGGGGACGAATTCTCTATTGTACCTAATATTATTAATTTAGTTTGATTTCAATTATTTTCAGTACACTTGTGGAAATAGAATAATTTCCATCATATTTTCATTATTTTTCATGTTAACCAAATGTTCAAATGGTTATTTTTCGAGAAAAATAAATTGTAACGATTGAGCAGAGGTCCGATTTAATGTGATCCAGTACTTGAATTAAGCTACCTATTTATTTAATGTGAATTTTCCCTTTATTTTATATTTTTACGTTTCAAATAAAATTATAATAGTTTTTTTTAATATAGACATCGATATCACATAGAACAATACCTTCTAACTCGGTAGGAGCAAAATCTGGGGAATACGAAGAATGCTGAAGAACTTCCCAGTAAAGCTCCAACCCAATAACACAATGTTCAAATTTAAAGATACAAAAAATTATAGTAATTTAGATCAATATTCACAAAAAACTAATTTTTGTTCAATTTAAAAAATGTTCACGTTAAATAATATTCAAGTTAAGTAGGTTCAATTGAATATTGTTGGATATTAATGTTATAATCGTTATATGAATGTTATTTATTAATTGGTTTTTGAGTTTATTTCTACTCATGAGATCTACAATATCCGCTCAAAAATTAAAATTTAGCAGGATTATGCCAATAAAATACTTCTTACCAAGCCCGGGAACCAAGGATATCCTGAGCATTTTGCCCACACCAAATCATAGGGCTTCAATCTAACAGCAAACTTTGTCTTGTTTTCATCACCATCGGAACAATCAAGGGAATCGACCAAATCATTCGAATCGTCGATAGTAGAATTTTCATCCTCAATATCATAAGAATCATTTTGGTTTTCCTCAGATTTTCTACAACTATCGGACAATATCGAAGACCAATTTGGTGGTGAAAACTAAGAGAACGAAAATAACATTCATAAAAAAAGTGTCTGAATAGACTGAATATTTACGTTATCTTCACCGTTTGTATAATTTTCAAAAGTCGAATCAGGGTCAGGATGGGTGCTTGTCACACGAGAATTGTGATTTTTTATGAATTGATTATTGATAACATTTTTCTTACGAACACTACTGCTAATTGACTCGATGGTCGTGGAGCTCGTAGCGGGCATTTTTATAAGATCAGAATTCTCTCGAGAATCAGCAAATTCCCCAACCGATTTAGAATGATCTTCAATCTTTGAGTTTTGTTCAACATCATTATTAGAGTCGTTCAATTTCTTAGGTTTTCTGCTTATAAAATAAAAATTATAAATTTCAAACAATAATTAGAAGTTTATGATTTTTTGATTAATTTAAAACCGAAAAAATTGATAAATATATTTTATTTATGATTATTATTGACAACTTTTTCTGAAAATTGGATTAATTTAGTTTGTAAATTTATCCTCAGGTGATAAAAGTTGATCGATAATTGTCAATATTTTTGAAATAAAAGTTAAGTGTTTTTCATTATTTAATAAAACTTTTCAAGAAGTTTTGATAATTTTAAATTGATAAAAATAATCATAAAATGGATTTTATTTTCTAAAAAGAATAACTAAGCATTGCAAGAATGTGTTAAAGATTATTAAATTTGTTTTCTCTATGAATTCAAATTATTGAAAAGATATCCTTAAGTTACAAAATAATAATTTAAAAAACAATCAATTTGTTTGCATGCAATCATAAAATATATTTAAAAATTGAATTTTTAATTAAAATTTTTGTTCATTATTTCGATTAAAATTCTCTTTAATTAAAAACTTTCACAGCTATTTAAGGTAACAAATAGTTTTAAAATATTGATTTTATATTAAATAGAAATTTCGTATTGATTTATATATTCATTTCCTGAAAATAATATCTTTAAATAATTCAAGAAATTTTTAATGAAAGTATCGGAAGCAAATACAAAATATGCAATTCCATTATTATAGTTTAGTTATAATTTTCCATTCAATGTTTATAATTACAATTTCATTTTAAAAGATAAATCAATATAATTATGTCTGTTATTCAAATGAGTCTGTTTTCATGATTGAAAATCGAAATATTTATTGTAATTTAGATTTAATGGCACTGTCAATAACTAGCGAATTAGAGTAATATATATCAATAAATAAAGATTTAACATTATAGGCATATTTTTCAAGAAAAATATCAAAAATTTTCTCATACCAATAAAATATTCATTAACACGAAGTCTCAAAATCGTTAAAAATTCAAATAAAATATTAATATAGCTCATCCAACTTCATTTCTTTTAACTCTGTTCAATGCCAGAATTATTTACCTCGTGTTTCAACAAATCGATACTAAGTTGACTAAAATGTTTCACATTATTTTTTGAAAGGAAATTTTTCAATTATTACTGTCCTCTTTTATTGCAATAAATCGATCAAGCCATAAAATGGTTGGTGACCTCAAGTTATACCGATTGTAATTTTTTAAAATATTGCGGATTTTGTAGAATAATATATCCCGTAAAAATGGAAATGTTTAAATTTTCACTAAACAAAAGCATGCTGAAAAACATTTTACTTCAAAAATATTGATTTATTAGGTGTAGGCATAAGTTTAAAAATCATTTTTTCATCGTTATTTTACTAATCAAAATATTATCAAATAACTGCCGCGAAATTTTACATTGGTAATCAATATATTAAATTTTATAAATATATTAATTTTTACTATATAAATACAAGTTATTTTATAAAAAACCAAAATATCAGTCTTCAAAATCAGTGATGAAAAATTGTACGTTCACTGTTGCATAGGACATGAATTTGATCAAGGCAAAATTCCACAGGCATTTAAATCAATATTTTCTGTTCTTGGTAATAATGTCGTTTCCCGCAGTACATGTAAATACTGCTATCGTCGATTCAAAGACGGAAATTTTGATGTTACCGATCGATCACGTAATGGTGCTCGACAAATATTGAAATCTACCAAAATGGAAGAGTTGCTGAATGAAAATACAGCCCAGACGCAAGCAGAACTTTCTAAACAACTTGTCGTTCATCAAAGAACTGTTTGGAGACGGAAAAATTCAGAAAGCTGGAAACTTGATTCCGCACGAACTTTCCGAAAACAATATTTTATGCCGATAAACAACATGCGCATCCCTTATTGATAGACAAATAAAAAGACTTTTATGAAAAATCGTCACTGGAGATGAAAAGGAATTAATTACAATAATCCAAAATGCAAACATTCGTTGGTGGGCCCTGGAATGCCAGCAACTTCAGTTATCAAAACAAATTTTCACAATAAAGAAGTACTCATTTGCATCTGATTGGATATGAAAGGACTCATTCCTTATGATCTCCTCCAGGCTGTTGAAACCATTAATGCAGGACGTTATAGTAAAAAATTGCTGAATTTGGCTAAACAAATCGAGAAAAAAGACCTTTTTTCGGGCAAGGATCGCGTAAGATTGTCCTGCTAAATTACAATGCCAGACCACATGTAGCTAAACATACTCAGGAAACAATTTTACATTTAGGCTGGGAAGTTCTTCCTCACGCGGCTTATTCTCCAGACCCAGCTCCTACAAATTTTCATTTTTTCGCTCAATGCAACATGAATTAGCTGGATGTCGTTCCAAAAATGTTGACCAGATAAGAGATTTTGTCAAAACAAATATTTTTCTATTGTTCCGGAATTCGGCAATTACCTGAAAGATGGCAAAAAATTATTTCCAATAATGGATATTATGTTGATGACTGATTCATTGAATCCCTGTCGTATAAAAATAAATATATTACCTTTTTAATAACATTTAATTTTTTTTTAAATGGACTAAAACTTATGCCTACACTTATATATGAGATAATCGATGAATAATAATAAAGATACCAGTTTCAATATTTTTGATTCTGTAAAGAACCTAAAATGTATCCTCACAAACCCAAAAATCCCCAGACATTTCATACGTAAAACAGTAGTCAATAAAATACAACAAAAAAAAACCAATATAAATAATTTGCCAGGCTAATTCACCTGAAAATTGTGAAACATTGACAAAGATTGAATGATTACAAATCTATATTATTTATTTTTCTACATACATCGAATAGGATTCATTATTGCTAGATGAGAAAGATTCAAGAGACCTTGGAGAGCAACGGGTTACACATTGTGTATCGATAACAAGTTCTGAATATAATGTGCTTGCTGTTGGAGCTTTATTGATCTCTGAATTAAAAAATTGTGAATTTTAAAATACCTTGCCTTGTGTGATTTCAATTGCACCTACCATTTTCCAATTGACACAGATCTCGATCACCAAGTTTTGAATTGATTATTATGTCATATATTGTTTTATTGGAAAACAATCCCGTTTCCTTATCATATCCGATTTCATCATACTGTTTCGAATAACGATCGAATACTGCCAGGGACTAAATAAGAATTATTTTATGAAAAATAAACCTTATTAGTACATACATCGTAGATAACAACAACAAAATATATGTATATATGTCGGTGTTAAAAATTTTAAAAAATAAATTGATATCTCATTTTTAATCAATTTAAATTTCTTTCTTATATTTTAATGCTAAGGTTATCTTTATTTACTTTGTTAAGTTTTAGGTTTACAGAAAGATTGTTTTAAAAGGTTGGAAATTTGACGACATTTCACCTTTAAAAATTGGTGAAACAAGTAATTGGATTTCATCCAATTAATGATTATTTTGAATCATAATAACTATAAATAAAGAAGGGGATTTTATGGACAATAATCAATTATCCAGAAATATTATTTTTAATTACCTTAAATTTTGAGCATAGAGAATTTGAGTTTAAGATTATATTAATTTTCAAGGAGATAAATCCGTCATTAAGATCATTTATCTAAAATTAATATTTAAGAATTACTTTAACACGTTGGCTGACAGGGTTGACCAATATTCGCCCCTAATTTTTATATCTGATTCGGTGTCTTAGAAAAAAAATGATCTAAAACAACAATAGTTATACCATCTAGCCAATACTCACAACATTAGTTTCAACAACTGCAGCATTTCTAATTTGTAATATTTTAAAATTAAAACAATTCTTTTTACAAATGTTCAAAAATATTTGAAAGGTTGAACATATGATTCTTTAAGATTTTGATAAGAAAAATGTTTCAATAGTTTTTTATATTTTTAATATATCCATAAATCGATAATTCATGGAATTTATTGAATAAACTCATAAATATCTTTGGTTATTCAAAGTAATAGTATAAATTTATTTCTGAAATATTAAAAATATTTTTTTCTTTCTAAAAAAAACTCAATAATCTTCTAAACATTTTTATCGATTAATTAGATAAACTTTCTAATATTATATAATTTAGCGATAAAATAATGGAAATAGTCAATTTCTATTTTAAGAATCACGTATAATAAATTGAAATCTGACACAGAAAAATAAACTACAATTTCTTAATCTGAAAACAGTGTAAAATTTATAAACATTTTAAATTCGTTTCCTAACAAGAACACTTTCTGTATAAAAATTTGAGATAATTGAAATAATACCACTATGCATAAAAAGGTTTTAATTATTCATTTTCATTAAATATATTCCAACATAAAAATATTTCATATTTAAGTCTCAAAATATTTTGTGGAACGCGCTTGTTGCAAAAAATAAATTTTAACAAGACTTTAATGCATTGCGGAAAAAAATTTCAGATAGAAATCCGATATTATTTCGTTATTAAAACCAAGTCTCATCGGAGCTCTAACTTTTCAAACCCTCGTGGATACATTATATAATGTAGCTTATCTTTAATCAATGCCTGTGAATTTTTCACAAGATTAAGAACAGAAAAAAATTATGAACTATTGAAAGTCAATAACAGATTAATTTGTAAACCTTTTCGACCATTCTGGTATGGTACTTAATCTTTTTAAGAGTTTAAGCTAGTGAATTGTTATATTGTCTTATATTATCCTTCTACATTAAGCCGCAATGAATCAGGTTTACTTATAAAAAATCTGTTTGATCATGAATTTATTGAAAAATCGATGTAATTTAGTAAAATAAAAAACTTCTTACAAACCTTCATTTCATTAGAGACAAATGTATATAAATATATAATCAATAAACACTAATTGTATAGTAAACAAAAATAATAAATAACATAATTAAAGTGTGTTAAAAGAAATCAATTGAAGAACAATCAACCAATAATAACACTTTAGTATTATTTGATGTGAACAAAAGTAATACACTAAATAATTCTCTTCAAATTACACATTCCTTATCCTTAATTTATCTCTAAAATACCAAAAAAAATAAGGCTCACCTCTGTTAACAATCGATTTGCAGTATTGTAATATATTGTGTTTTTAGCATTGTAGCGCTGACAATTGTTCATCATTAACTGGAAATCGATCTTTACACTTTCAATGTTGACATATTCATGGGACTTGTGCTTTTTTCTCATCAGTGAAAAGTCCATTGGACATTGAATGATTTTCGAATAATTTGGAGCTATGATGTCATGGACGGGTTCTGCGAATATTTTGTTGGTATCCAAACCCTGCGTTGAGATTAAAATAAATGTCTTTTTTCAAAGATTCTTGTTACTTGTAATTCGTCAATTAGTGACTTTATAAGATTCAATGACGGATAAAGCAATAATTCATTCATAGCAACAAAATTGCGAAACAGCTCCCTTTTTAATTTCTCTCTTTTACGACTCAGTTCTGACAATAGTCTGGCTTTTTCGAGATCCTGGCGAATTTGTTGCCAGAATTTGAGATTGGAGATCATTTCGCTGCTTCCTTCGTCAATCGATAACTGTAGAAATGAAAACTCCATTAAATCACAGAAACAATATTTAAATAAATACGTTCTCCTCACATAGTACACCAATATTTAACTACACTCAAAATACATAAATCAACAAATCGATTAGATATCCAATATTTCAAAAATTTGTGATTTTAAGGTGCACAATAAAAAATTATGATAATTTTGTTTATCAGAATTTTTTTGAAAAAAAATTTTCGCAATTAGAATTATTTTTGTAATATAATAATCGATAATGTCCATTTCAACAGTATACCAACAGTACAAGTCATCACGTCAAGGCAACCATAAATCTAATGGAAATAATCACCAATGTCAAACTCAATATAATAATTTTTGTCCAATCAAAATTAGGCATTAACATTTTCAATTGAATTTTATCAGTATCAATTACTCACCAATGATAGATTCGATTTTGATGAAGAGGCCACCAAGCGGCGAAGCAGGGGAACACCACGACGATATTCCCGTTTCATTTTCCAATAGGAATGGATTCGGTTCATAAATTCTTCTTTGTGATGTTTGATATTTGTGTTTTCAATGATTTCCTGATTAATTTTATAAACTCAACATGAGACACTGAATAAAAAAATGAAAAATAATGGTTTACTCTTAATTTTTCAGGAGGAATAACAGGATAAGAAATTGGTGGAGAATAATTTCGTCGTTTATTTAAAAGTTTTCGAACATCTTTAAGTTTCTTTTGTCTTTTGCTTGATTTTTCGTTTGATAATTCATCATCAGAATTTGCATACATAGCTCGACAGACACCCTAGAGAAAAAAACTCACTGTCAAGTAAAGTTAATTAACTATCTGTCAACAAAATTAAATTGAGGCATCAAGTATTAATTTTGTTACTATATATATATATATATTAATAGCAGGTGTCTTAATATTAAACTATTAAAATATTTTTATGAGAAAAACCAATTATAAAAATATCAAAAATCAAATATTTTTATAAAAATTTAATAACTTTTTTCCCATGTTTATGATCTATCATTAAAGTTATTACCGGAAAAAAATTGGAAATTCATATGAAAATCGATAAGTATTAACAAAAAAATCTAAACTCTCGCAAGAGAATTATCCCAAGAATTAAAATTAATTTTAAGTGTTTAATTTATAATAATAAGACATCAAATTCCACACCAAAGGTGTTCGAGTCTTTTTTAATTTGTTAAATTATTTAAATGAAAGAATTGAATTGAAATTAATTAGATTACCGCTTTATACCCAGATGGAGTATGAACATCACAAAATGCGCTTTTCCTAATACCGGCAGGACCACTTGTCTTTTCGCTTTGCTCGATTTTCATGTACAGCCCAGCTTGTTGAGCACAAGTGACGTGAAATGCAGTGTAACAATTACTTTTGTGACATTGGATACAAGCACCACCATTTTTCTGTTTACACAAATAACATGCTAATCGCCACCTATGGTAAACCAAAAATGAATTTTTGCCATATTATTATTCTTCATTTAATAGAATATGTTACCTGGCCGACTCAATTTTTTCTATGTTTTCTATTGGCTCCAGAAAAATTAAATTTGCAAACATGATCTCAGGAATCCATAAACCACAAACAACATGAGCCCATCGATTATCGTTTGTTTGTTTGAAAGCACCACCTTTATTCGGGCATAAGCAACAATCAACGGGATGACTAGGAGAATGAAGACATTTTCTACACAACCATTGTCCTTCAGGCACATATGGTACTCCATAACATTCCTACACAATTTAAATCGATTATTTCTATAAATTTAAGTGTCACTTTTATATGAAAAACCACGTGTTGAAAATCATTGGGAACAATGATGTGAATAATTGTAAAATAAAAAATTGTTGCCAAAAGAGAAAAATCCTCATTTCTAAATAGTCTAAAGTGTGTTATAATTCCCCGTCTGTATGCGACAAGAAAAGATTTTGTCAATTTTATAAAGAGAAATGGAGGATAAAATCGTTCTAAAATTGGAAAACGGTTTTATTTTTTCAGTAATTTTTCTGTGACATCACACATCTTTAAATGAATATATTGACAATGACTGTCTTTCAGTACTGACAAATCTAAATATTAAAAATGTGAGAGAAACAAATGTAAATATTGGTTGTTGTGTTGGGAAAATGGTTTCTAAAGCGAATTTTGAATGGGATTTTTCATAAAAAATTTTAATTTTATTGAATATACTGGATTAAAATCATATTTTAGTGATTTTTTTTAACAATTTACAATTACATTTTTTCTATTTCAATCATATCAATTTTTACATTTTTAAAATTTGTTTCACAAGAAATATATTCGCATAAAATCAATACGTCTTTAGTAGAATGATCGCATGGCACAAAATTTGCAGTGAAACATAAAAATATTGAAACTAATTACATCATAGAAACATAAAATCAATTACCTTTTATGTAAAAATCGATATAAGAATAAGAATCATAGAACATATCAATTTTCTTTACATTTTGTAATAAAATCAACATAACAAGAACTCAATTTTATAAAAAAAATAAACAGACTTTAATAGTGAAAAGGATTACTTAAAGTATATTATTAAGAAATACTAAGAGACTTTCAATTGGTAAAGAATGTATATCTTTAAGATATCCCTTTTCTCTTTCGGTTGTCATCAGTGTGTTTCAATGAAAACACTTTCTAAAAATATAACTGCTTATTTTTTAAATCCTTAATTGTCACATATTAAAGCTGATTTCAATTTGATTTTTGATGATTTCAATTTGATTGGAAAAATATTAATCAGATAACAATGCCCGTGATTTGTTTAATTGTTCACATCGTTATAGAAATTTGTCAAGTAGAACCTAGACTGGATATAGAGGGAAGAAAGGTAATATCTTAAAATATTAATTTAGTCAAATAAAAATATTTTCTTTTCTAAAGAAATTTATATGAAAACAAAACTCATAACCAATAAAGTAATTTTGAGTGAAATCAATCAAATCAAACATTTGACCTCATTAAAATTATCGTCAATTATTTTTACTTATGTAAAAAAATCAATAATTTTCGAAAATCCATGAGTTCTTTCGATTTTATAACTGATATTTAAAAGAGACCATTTTAGTGAGTACAGGTACAGAACCTATAGTCAAAAATATTTTTTTTCCAATATTGACAAAAAATTACCAAAACACGTTATAATAATAAATAATTATCTAACCTGATGCACGGCTAAATTACAAACATCACAAAATAATATGACATTGCTATTATCACAGGTACCATCCAAGCAAACGTCACATACGGCATCTTCGTCGATATCATTATGCATGTTGCTACCAGAAATCGATTCAAAATGACATTCTTTCTCAAATCGATCAATAACGTATTCCATGGTTGACTGGTCGATAAGATTAGTTTTCTTCGTCTTCCATTGGATGCGACGGCTCTTTTTCTTATCGAATTTCGGAGATTCGAGAGACGCAAGGTACTCGTTACATTTTGGCAACCATATCAAATCCTGAATAGGTTTTTTTCAAATCCCAAACATGTTTTACAAATATAATTAGGTTAAGGATCAATGATAAGCAAAACAGTTCTGAGTACTACAATACAGAATATTCACAATGAATATATAAGGTTTAGTTGGATTAGACTCAATATAATATAACGAATGCCATAAGACTAGCAATGTTTCTCTAACTCTGAGATATTGGTTGATATAATTATTGAATTATATCAATCTATATTTACTATATAAATATAGGACCAATTGATCAAAATGTAAAAATAATTCTCCACCAATCAATTTGCTTGACACATTCAATATTATCCGCCTATTATAATCGTATTCAGTGAAACAATTTTCAACAACGCCTGAAAAAAGAACAAAGCAACTACAAAACAAATAGTAGACATTAAGAAAAAACCGGAAAATCATTAACAATTCTTTATCAAATCAGTCAAATTTTAATAAATATTATTTTGTGAACAATTTAAAAATATAAAACTTTAAAATTTGTGACTCACTTCTTCGTCAAGATCGTATTCAACAATTTCATCCAATTCCTCAACAGTCTTTTCAACATACTTTACATAACCCTCAATGTTATGTGGCACTTCCTTTTCAAAATATTTTAGATTGATATCTTCTGTGAAAATTGGCACCGGAGTTTGTAAAATTTTTGAGTTTTCACAATTTGTCTGTTCTTGTGTCTTGTCTTCAATTGTCGTAATTGACAAGTCTTTGCTGCTGTCATTTAATTTGCGCATTTTGCGATTTTGTTTAAGAGGCAACGATCGACGTCGTTTGATAGCAACACGTTTCATCACAGTGTTATTGGACTGCTTAGATTGTGATGTGTCATTGGAATTTTCGTCATGAATTGTGTTGGCTGATATTTCCGAAGTAACACTTTTATTCAAATCATCTTCTTCAAGTAATATGTAGATCGGAACGCTGACATTACAACGAAAGCTGCGCTTATCATTTTGAAGTATAACGAATTTTTTAGAATCAGCATACGATAACTGAATGGTGTCGGTCACAAATTTAGACGAATTTTTCATGTTCGTTTTCAAATATCCGTTACAAATATTGTCTTTGTTAGATGTTAGAGTTCCATTTAGTACATATTTATTGTCATCGTTTACAACATCAATTTCACAGATTTCAATTTCTTTAGATTTCTTGTGAAAACATAAGAGATGCTTTTGAATTGCTAATTATATAAATATTTCTTGAATACTTTTTCTATATAAAATTAATTACCCGTGAAGCTACGAAAATACTTAGAACACTCATCAAAAGGACAGGCAAAAGGAGGTTTGTTACCTCTAATCCTATCCAAAAATTCGTCAATATCTATTTCTGTATCATCCATTTAATTATCTGAAACAATGAATAATATCAAGAATTCCCATTTTATTAATTAATGCATATAGTAAGCTTATAATAAAATTATGACAATTTTTAATATTTTGAAAAATATAAAAACAGTATCGGTTTGATAATAAATTATTTTGAATTTACTTTATACATATAAAAAATTAAAACATTTCTTAGAAATGTATAATTAATATTTAAATGATTACTTGTATTAATATATATATTTTAAAATATAATTAACGCTTATAAAAATTAAAATAAGACTTGGAAATTCATTCTGAAATAAGTACATATAATATTTATTACATTAATCATTAAACTTAGACTTTATTAACAAATTTAAATTAACCAATTTTGAAATAAATACCAACAAAATAAATCAATTATAATAATTATTCAAATAACAATAAAATGGTAAAGGTTTTCAGTATTTTATAAATACAATTACAATTTAAAAATAATAGTACAATTTAAAAATAACTAAATAATACCGATAAGTTTAATTTATATTGTATATCGAAAATTAAGTAAAAATATACTTTTATAAGTATTACAAATTTAAAATCTTAATCAATTTCAAACTAAAATTAAAAAATTTTCCTATTTAGGCTATCGTTCAGAGGCTGACATTAACTTTTTAAGATCTCAAATTATCGTTATAAAAATAATCTATTTCAGTGTAGTATCTTAGAAAGTATGATTATGTACGTTTACATTTGGACAATATTAAACAAGTTTTGTGTTCAATCTGACTCATAAAAACTTATATTGCTTTTGTACATTACGCAGAACAATGAATATATAAGTTTGAAGCTTTATTTAATAAACGTTGGCATTGTACCCAAACCCTTTCACAACTAGTCTTATTATTTAGATAATAATATTTATAATACAGATTTTCTGTTTTATGTAAATTCTTTTTATACTATAAAATATAATACAATTTTTTGATTAATCTAAATATTTATTATAATGAACTTAAAATTTTAAAAGTAAAAATTATTTTAATGTATGTCTGAAATATTATTTTTAAAAATTTTAAACAAATTAATGGAGTTTATTTTAGATTATAAGTTAAAATTGTGTTAAGTTCCTAAAAAGATGGTTGGTTTCAAAAGACTTAACTCTGCTTTTAGGTCACTTAACAAAGTATGTGATATCAGAAGGAATTAAGGATGAACGTGAAGCACTATAATAATCATTGACACAATGTAAAAATCGATCGAAAACGAAACAAATTGTTAAATAAAATCTTTATTGAAAAATAGGTTTTTGACAGGATTTTCAATGACAAGGGTTAATAAAATTTTATGCTGATTGATCAGATTCTTTAAACACAAGCTTAGCCTAGTGTGTTAAAGCCCTCAGGAAAATTTCCAGCTAGCGGCTGTGCAAAACTTTAAACAAAATGGAAGAACAAAAAACTTTTAATTGATCAGCGGTGAAGCACCGAGTAATTATTTATGAGAAGTATTAATTAAAAGTTTACGTCAATTGGTTAAGATTGCGCAACTGTGTTTAGAAATATATACATGGTTGGGCTTGATAAGTCCTTAGAATGAAGCCGAAAAAATATTTATATTTCAATAAAATTTGGCATGATTAATTCTCACTATTTAT
>JBBMKC010229183.1:0-11647 GCA_037834085.1 Bipalium vagum | reverse complement strand
TACGTTAAATATGTTTATATTAAGAATCGACTGGGTGATGGTTTAAATGTGCAAACTAAAATTTAGAAAAATCGTGATCATCATAGAAAATTGGATCATCAGAATAATAATGTTATAATTGTCTTTCTTCTCTGTTGACCCTTTGCTTGGAAGTCGATGATCTTTTGCCTGGGAGTCCCCACATCTGCACTAGTATTATCAGCAGAAAAAAAATTGAAAAAATGGTTATCAGAACCAATTAATATAGAAAGTAGTAATGAAATTTTTACTACATTAAGAGAACCTTGCATTAGCAAAAGGCAAAAAGAAATACTGTCAGTTTTACGAAAATTGGGAAATGGGCAGCAAAAGCTCTTAACTCGCTCCACTTTATTTAAGAAACTTAACACAAAAACATAAAATAATATAAATACTGAAGTGTTTCAGTATCAAGATACTCAAATAAATACACAAATAGATACAAATATCTACTTCGACGAAGGCATTAGAGACGAAATCAGACGAAATTCAGTGGAAATCAAAAAGGAAAATACAAACAATATTCTGGAACGTTCAACAATATTCGGACAGCAAACAAAAAACCAGCTACACATCAAATTTTAATAAGTATTATTATTTGTTTTTGGTTCCGTAGATTTGATTACAAATCTAACTAAATTTTTAAATAAATTAGAATCATAATAATTCTTGTTTTCACACCAGTAATAGGTGAAACGATTACCAAATAACGAAACCACTTAACTGTAATTTGATTAAAATTAGAAGTGAAAGGTTTATTAATTAAGGTAAATAAATACTAAGGATTGAACAACTACTCCAATACTTTAGAATCAAATAATTTTTACCTTCTTTCTGACTTCTTAGTATTTTCTTTTTTGTATTCTTCACGCCTGGTATGACGGAGAACCGAATTTTTCACATAGGGCCCTTGAGAGTAGAATACCGAAGGGTGATCTGACTTTTCTCTTTAATCTTCATCTCGGATTTTGAATCCAAAGTAAATTGTATTAAAAAGAATTAAGCTGTCAGATTTATATAAAAATGTATATTATAACACCATTTGTTAATTCAGTTCATCGCTTAAAAAATTTATCGTTTTGCAATCAATATTTATTAATTCAATTTATCGTTTTAAAAATTTAAAAGGTTTTGTAATCAATATTTTTATTGTCACTTAAATTTCAACTTCGTACATACGCGCACTAAATCCTTCTGAATTTACACATGGTTTATGTTAAGTTCCTAGAGTGCCCATCATCGATATTCTTAACCCATCTAAAATCAGTACTGTTTAGAAACTTAAGAACATGGATTACGATTTTTGCGATACATTGGCCTGTTTTTCTTGTTTGGAAACGTTACAATGGTTTTTAAGTCCAGTATGGTGTTTATGTATTGTAGATACTTCTACATATCCGGCGTTGGTCTTTGCAACAATGATACCTGACAAACTAAAGAAATTATAATTCAAATTATCGAAAAAGTAGTACGTCCTAGATGTGTTTTACACACTGATTAACCAAAGGTATATAAAACTTTTAAAAATGATGACCACGATACAGTCTGCCTTAAGTAAGTTTCTAGATCAATGCAAGAATATATCATTTGACAGGATTTTAACTTTGCTTCAATTGGATTAGATGATTAAAAGAAATTTATGCGTACATAAATTTTGTTTGGATTTTTTACCATTTGAATTTTTATATCTGAATATATCTGTCAATATTTTAATATGCCGTCAAATTTAATTGAATCATAGCTTACGCCGTCATATTTAATTGATTGTATAAGCAAGCCGTGATATTTAACTGATATAGAAATACGCCGTCATATTTAATAGATCCAAAATTTTCATTTATTTAAATTTCAAGAAATTATTTATAAGCTAAAAAGCAATTGGGGAACGAAATTGTAAAATAATATTTTTTTCAAATTTTCAAAAATGTAATATACAAATAAATATTATTAACGAATTTATGCTTCCACATTTGTTTTAGTTGTTAATATAAATTTTGTAATTATTCAAAGTTTTAAGGAAATAGATTGCAAACATATTCAAGGTATGTGCTTAATTTCAAATTAAAGGATTTTTCTAGGTGTTAATTCATTGTCGCTTATAAAATTAATTTAATATTTTAATTTGTAGATCTAAATGGCTTTTATACATAAATTCGGACAAGTATCCATAATATGTCATGCATTCAATGGAAATCGAACTGAAATGGCAGTGTCAGTAAACTCCAATGATGTCCTTATTTTCAGCGTTCCAGAAGTTGGTCGAGGAAAGTTTTCTTTTTTACACAGATTACAACAGCATACGGGAACAGTTCGTTCTATTGATTGGGGACATAAGCAAGATAGAATCGTAAGCTGTTCAACAGATCGAAATGCATACGTGTGGACACGTTCCGAAAAATCTTGGAAACCTGCTTTAGTGATATTACAAGTGAGATTTTCATTTAAATTTTAACATAAATTTTTTTTACAAATTCAAAAAGGAATTACAAAATTATTTATTAATTTAACAAATTTCTGGTGAATTGAAACTTTTAATCATCGTCAATTTTTAACTAGTTGAATAGAGCTGCGACTTTCGTCAGATGGTCGCCTCTGGAAAATAAGTTCGCTGTTGGCAGTAGTGCTAAAGTCATTTCCGTTTGCTCGTTTGAGTCCGAAAATGATTTCTGGGTCAGCAAGCATCTGAAAAGAAATATCAGTTCCACTGTCACTTGCCTTGATTGGCATCCGGACAACAATATCTTAGCGTGTGGTTCGACAGATTTTCACGTTCGAGTTTTCAGCGCTTACGTGAAATCCAATGACAAGTCCTCAAAGGAAAGCAATTGGGGAACGAAATTGACTTTCAACACGCTGATGTGGGAAAGCGAAGGGGGTCGTAAGTTATTTTCATCTTGAAATAGCCAAAGAATGATTTATTGTTACTCTAGTCGGATGGATACATTCAGTGGCATTCTCAAATGATGGAAATCAACTTGTTTGGTGTACTCATGCCAGTGCCGTTTGCTTGGCAACGGTCAACGGATCTGGACAGCCACCCGTAGTAAAAATGATATACCTGGACAGTCTACCGCTCTTAACACTGACATGGGTTGGTTCGAACACGGTTATCGGTGCGGGCCATGACTATGTTCCTTATTCGATTTATACCGATAACGATGAGCTGCGATTTGGCACGGTAAAGTGGCGTTGACTTCGTCGAAAGAAGGACTTCGGTTTAATTTTCCTTTTACTCTTAAGAGTCTGGACACCAAGGAGGAAGGAAATACAAACACAACATTGTCAGCCAAAGCCCGTTTTCAGCAAATCGATCGCGTGGCCACGGAAGCCTCCAACGATTCAGTTATAACGTCCAAGCACAAAAATGCCATCAAGTAAGTTCCAAGACGACAGTCGGGGTCGCTTGAGCCTTTGGTTGTTATGTATTAATTTTCATTTAATCATTGCAGCGAGATTCGGATCCTGAACAAGGCTAATGGGTTGGCCCAGGTGGTGTCGACCATCGGACGTGACGGTCAACTGATCCTCTGGGATCTACCCACGCTGAGCAAGAAACTCGGGGGCAACTTAAAAATTTTCTAACCGTGTCGTCTGACGCGGGCCAGCCTCCATCGATTCCCGCTCGCGAGCTCTCTCTGTCTCTGTTAATTGAATTTTTCTATTAATTATAAAACAACGCTGTTTGCTGCCTGGCCCGTGTTGTTGTCGTGTGATTTATTATATATGATGAGAACTGATTTGACCGCGCCTCTCCTTCCAGGGGACGCTTGACAATTTTTTAATCGGGCTTTTTTATTGATTTTTTTTTCGTTTTTAATTTTTTGAATTTTGCTGCTAGGCGATGGAAAAAACTTAGTAAAATTGAATAAGTTGGTGGGGTGATGTTCATTTCGCTTTCTCTCTAAGCGGAGCTCGAACGTGACGTGACGAGTCACCAATATCAGTGATAAATGATCCAGGATCATGTAGTGCTAATAAACTTGTTTTTTATAATTATTAAACTTGAATGATTTTTAACATGCAACAATGAAGATCACCATGTAAGTTGATTGGTTTGATGGTCGATTGACTGGTTTCAGTTTATTGGCTACTAAAATCTGTTCTTCACGAAAATTCATAAATTCGAAGTGCGTTAAATTTTAAACTAAAATACAGAGATCCTTAAATAATTTCTTATAAAATATGGCCGTCGGTGAGTTTTACTCATTGCCATGGTTCAGTAATAAAAGATACTGTCTAAAAAATCAATAGTTTAGAGATAAAATTCAAAATAAAATGTTGATCAAATTGGTTTATTTTCAATAGATAGAAATTGATGTGTTGCTGTTAACTTTCATAACGATCTATATGATATTGTAAACAATAAAATTTAGAAAGTAAACCATTAATTCAGTGGAACAGGTATCGATTCTGGTTGTGGTAAAACATTGAACAGCTTATCTAGCAATTATTTCCTAGTATTGCAATAAATATAATTATTAACAATTAAGATCAGGAATATATGAAAATAAACGGATTTATCTAAGTTAATTTATTAATTTCAAAGACAAGAAAGCTTTACTGTTTGATAAATCTTTAAATGTTCAATTGGTTATAAAACTATTTTTTCACATTTAATTGTTTTTAAAGATTTTTGAGAAAAGCAACAATCTTATTACGTCATTTCGATTACATTATATTTATTTTATTATAAAAATTCCAGAAGTGATAAATTTTCGTTGCAAATTTAAGCACAATATTGTCAAGTTTATTTAATGATGCTTATCAAAATAATAAAGATTTTAAATATATATCAACCAAATTGAGTTATCGTTATTTCACAAAATTCGATACAAAAAAATATTACTATATATAATATAGTTGTTGCCACTGTGACTTCGATTTTCATTTGTTAATTCAAATTTTTTAAATTATAAGACTACAGAATAATAAAAGAAAAGTGATAAATTTTATTTAATTACAGTACAATTTTTCTATTTATACAATCTGCACAATTATTTAACACGTTTTTATTATATTTCAAGCATTCTTCTGCAATTTCCAATTTGTCTTTCAATTGCAGAGACTTACAATACCAAAATTTATAATACTTTCAAGTTCTTCAATCGCAGATTTGATAAACCTTATATGCGTGTCATCCAATTTCATCGGCTTTTTCCATCTCATTTACATATTTTAATTATATTTTCTCTATAATACTTTCGATAAATCCAACATATAGTGTGATATCTCACATTGAATGAAATAGCCGCTTGGTTTCTAGTCACAGTACCATCATCTAAAGCTTTTTTGATATCCTTTCTTTTTTCATCAACTAGTTTATATGACCACTTACTCTCTTTTGGTACTGAAACCGACGTACAGTAATATTATATTATATATAATGATTTAATGTGACTCATCTTTATTATAATATAAATTTTTAAAATATATTTGAATTATTAAAAATAAAATTTGAATTCAGTGACAACGACTATATCAAAAGCAAAATAATATATATAGGCTTGATTTAAATGAGTATTTTTGTAGAAAATTTACATCAACTCTCCAAATATCATAAACAGTTTGGAGTTAATAATTTCAATGATTATATTTTTTAAATTCCAGTTATTTTTATATTTGTATAATCTGGCATATTGTAGAACTACAAGTATTGATTATTTAAAAACACATCGGTTGATACAGCGAAAAGTAAGATTTTACAAAAAATGTACAAATCTAACTTTTTGGCAGACAAATTTAGAAATGATTTATGACTTTTTAACGGTAAATTTTGTAAGTAAGCTTAGTCTTGCAACATACTTATTTTAACCAATAATGGTTACCTTTTCTTTTCTTATATGACATAAATAGAAAGTTAGAATAGTACAAAAATACCAACACTTTATTTATCACAAAACTTTTTGACCATCTTCGTTGGAATATTTGACAATTTCACGTCATTTAAGTTTATCTTTGGCATCATCGCTTGGTTATTTTTCTCCCAGATTTCTTCATCAGCCTCATCAGCTCTTTTTCGCCAGTCATCGGCAGTAGATTGGAAATGATAAAAAACTGGTTTTTCTTCGCTAATTTTCAGTTGTGCATAAAAAACTTAGGAAAAAAATTAACCGTCTTAACTGTGAATAGGAAGAACTTTTTATAGCTCCCTCGATCCCTCACTTATTAGATGTTTCGAAATTACCGAATACCCTAAAGCATAAAAGTAATCAATATCACAGTGAAAATAGAAACAGGACCTAATCTTTGAGTTTTTTGTAATATGCTAACAAGTGTTTTTATATGTATTATGTCTTGAGAATTGCTAAATAACATTTATATGAATTATTATATCGATGACGAGATAAATCAATAATTTTAAATTATTATTATCAATAAAAATTTTTATTAGTATATATATATATTTATTAGTGATCGTGCCTTTGGCGTACCCAACAATTATTTTATTTAAAATGTAATTTTCTCTTTATAATTTCCATCAAAGATATAAAGTTTATTGATCACAAAATTCGAATTTCTTGAAAACCGTCTCACGAATTTTAATTTCATTTTATTGGACCATTATCAAATTTCTCAACACAGGATTAATTTTCTAACCATTATTTTATCAGTATTATTAAAATTTTACTGTTTAGTAAAATTAATTTCATTTATTTATCTTAATAACTTGGAAATTAACATTTTAACCTTATTACTTTGAAATGCAAATATTTAATTAATTATTATAAGAAGCTTCTTCAACAATATTGTAATCACTCAATTCTATTTATATTTGTTTTTAAATATCTTTTTTCGAGTAAATTAAAGAATCATGTCCAACATATATAATCTAACCTTGCAAAATCCTAGTGGGAATCTACATTGTAAGTGAATCCCAACCACCTTTAATAATTTTATAAATTCAATTGGATTTCTTATGCATATTTAATAAAAGCACTGTTTATAACTTTTTCTAAGAACTATTCAACATTTTAGACTTAATCTATAATTAATTAGCTTGATGTTTTGAATAAAAACCTTACACAAAGACCATGAAATCCTCAAAACAAATAAAATTTGATTGTTATCAAACATAATTTTATATTTTCAAACCAGTAGTTCGAATACAGCGTTAATCACCCTTTTCAATATCCAATTTTTGCAGTCTTATACTGAAAGCTTAAATTCTTCATACTTTAATTTTAACAAGACTTAAAAAATCAAAATAATTTTAAAAAAGAAATCTAACACAACTTTATTATTAATTTTTCTATTATTCACATTTAACATCAAAAGGTATTCGTTATTTTCAAAATTAGAACTCGAATTTTGTGTAAACTTAAAGTTTCTCTATTAGTAAGACTGGTCGCTCTTTTATGTTATTACTTATTTTTATAATTATTATTTTTAGAACTGAGTAGGCCTCATCTTAATATTATTAGTTTTTGGCTATTTAATCAAAATATTTTGAAAAAATGAAATCAATAAAAGAACCTAATTAAAACTGAACACAAAAACGACGAAATGGAAACCAACTTTTTAAAAAACACCTCTCTCTCTGATTTTATGATCTCTGGTAAATACTTTAATTATGATGTTAAGCCTGCACAACAAAAAAACACTTCTGAATAGATCTAGAAAAAATGAATAACCGTTGTCATAGGAGGAAAAATGGAAATGTAACACAACCGTTCTCTATCTCTATTTCTTTTTTTTCAATAGGAACATCTTGACATTTGGAACCCTGTTAGCAATTGGTAAGCCTGTTCGTAAACGGAAAACTTCAGACCAATCGAAATAAAGGATTTCAAAAGAGCCGGTTTGAGACCCTTGGAAAAGGCTGCCCAACCTTCTTCGCGATATATAACGCGAAAGCAGCGAAAAAAGCCACGCGACTTGTGCAACTTGCCGAATTTTTTACGCGCTTCTTCAAAGCCCTGTCGCCGAAAAAGAAACCCAGTTTGAAATTAAAAAGCTTCAACATTGTCAACGAGATTTTACTTGGACTTGCATTCTTTTCTTGACAATGTCCAATGGAAAGACTAAGATCTTGGACAGAGCTCCTGCCATTCCTCCGGAAGCAATGCTTTGTATAACTCCTGAAATTTGATCAATAACTCACGGGAAAAGTGTGAAAATAAAAATCAATGACAGCCAAAAATTATAAAAATCGATTTTTAAAATATTGTAAAAATACTAACTTTACCGAACTAAAATTTTTTAAAAGTTACTACTAAAATAAAAGAAATCTGAAATCTCTGGAAAGAGAAGAAATTTCCCATTTAGAGAAATATTGATTGATTGAATCAATTGAACATATTTATTAAATGATTCAATTCCAATTACAAAAAGTACCAAAAGATCAATATATCCTTTTTCAATATCCTTTCCATATCACAAGCGGTATAAAAATATAGTGACATTGATTATCTCAAATCAGTTGATTCCGTCCGTTCTAAATTTCTCGACAACAGACAATACATGGATTAATCAGAATCAAGTAAACTAAAATGAAGAAATGATACAAAAAAGCATCTATAAGTTGAAGTCATTTCAAAATTGATTCATTTTAACATTGTTGCTTTGTTAATGTTATTTTTGATTAATTCTTGTGATCGACATTTTTCAGTTTCAACAGATTTATTGATTTCATTATATTTCTCAAGAAAACAGAAATTAATAATTAAGGAAAATAAAAAATCGATTGTAAATTCAATTTCAAAAATATTGATTTTTCATTAAAACTTATATAGTGTCTGGAGTTTTGAGTTTGTTGTCAAAAACCTTTTTATTTATTCAGGAAAAATTCAATACTTTCAGGTGAAAGTATATATCCCAAATTGCTTTCTAATTACTGTTTTATGTGAATTGTTAAATCTTGTTACGATGTCTGCAGTGCAGGTATCGTCTGTATCTGATATCTTTGAATAGACCAGAACAAAATAAAGTGAAAAAAACAGTTATCCGAGCTGTGATAAACCCTAGATGTAAGCCTGGCGATGAAAGCCAGAACAAGATTAGTAAAAAGAAACATCAAGTGAATTCGATGACCTCAGCCTATTTGACAAGAATCCATGCCGATCCATAAAGGCCCAGTAAAATTAAACTTTTTTTTCATAAATAAATTATCATGGTTTTCTCCCAGGGTTTGATTTCCTGTCAGCAAATATTTTTTTCTGGTCAGACTTAAAAATTATTTCATTGTCAAAATGAAAATGTAAACCACTTTGAAAGATAAAAACAAACAAAAATCTTATTTAACCAAGACCACGAATTTCTATCATAATTATCAAATCGATTTTTAAGAATTGAATATTACAAGATTTTATAAAAATATAAAAATCAGCAGAATATTTTTCCGACAAACTTTATCTTGAAAAGCAGGCCTATATTTTCAAAATGGTCTATTTTAAAAACTATATTTGTTACAAATATTTGGAACTGAAAAATACTTTAAATAATTATTCTTCAATATGAAAATCGATTATGTTTTTAACTTAACATTACATCTATCATAAATAAAATGAAAGATTTTTATTTTCTTATTTAATTCAAATTTATCGGTTATTTTGATTGTGTAACATTTAAATACAAATAAAATACCAATTCGTATTGCACTGTCATTGACGGGTTCTGTATAGAAATTTAAGATGTTAAACATTGAACCGATAACATAATTTGAAATGTTATAGAACAAGAATTGTAATCCAGATTGTGGTGTGATTAACAGAATGCTGGGAATCAGGCCTCGATACAACGTGAAAAACCCTTCGTTCTTCACTATGTTTCGAGTGGCAGAATATATTGAACTAAAACAGAAATTATAGATATGAAAAATAAAAAAATAACTTGTATAATTTTGGTTCACCCTGCGCAACAAAGCGTGTTCTCAAAATATCTAAGGGCTGCGTTGATGTAATTGCCACTATACCAGAAACGCTGCCGGAAATGAAATTAGATATCATATTTTCTGTAACAGTCACATTTCTTTGTAAATAACCCTTATAACGTTCAATCATAAATGTGTATGTATAAAACTGAATCATGCTAAATGAAACTGCATGAATCTGACCACAAAGATGACCTTTCCATAAAGCTCTGTAACCTTCTTCTTTGTAAATGCAATGTATCGTTGGTAATATACCGTGATATTTGCCAACCTTTTTAGTCAATGGTTCAACTTGAAGCTATATGTCATAATCAATAAAAGGTTTATGATTTCACAATTATCACTTGTAATCTGATTTTAAGAACATCTAAAGGTTGAATTATAGCTCTACTTACAAATCCAGACACTGCACCCGCATAAGCAGATTCTTTCGCCGAATCTTTATTAGAATTTTTTAAAGACACCATTTTTATTAAAATAATGGAAAAGCAATAGTTTTTAAAATAAGAATGATAAGTTGCAAAATTACTATACAAACTTTAGGACGATTTCATATATAAATGTTTATGCAATATTTAAACAACGATAAATTCGGTGTTTAAATTTAAATAATGATTTTAAATGATGGGAGAATGAAAATAGAAAAACTGCCAATTATCTATTTAAGAAAATTTTTTGATTTTGAGAGTTTATAAAAATAAGAATAATTATATAAGATAAAATTCAATTAAATTTAAAATATAAAATAACGAATTAAATTAATGAAACTACAAATATTAATATTCATCTTGGTATTTATAATTAAGTCTTGTCAGCATTCTGTTCTTTTCATAATATTTTTGTAAATCATTATAGCTCATTTCAACTGATTTTACTCTCGTTTTCCTCTAGTAAATATTATCAATACCAATATTAAGAATAATTTGTATACTATATTATACCCTAAGCCTAATTATCTCGTTTCGTCATTTACTTGCTACTTATATATTTAGGCAATATAATCAAAATATTTTAAAAATTTATTTTTAAAAATAATTTAAAATTAAATTTCATATTTTAATGCAATAAGTTTAGATTTCTAAAAAATAAGTAATAAAATGAATAACTAAATAAATAGTCATTTTTATGTCTAGTATATAAAATGTTTTAAAAAATAACTTGTTGATTTCGGGAAAAAATATAGAGAAGGGAATATTAACAGTGGTAGTAGAGTAAGAAGCTGTAGACGACATATTATGTAATTATATGGTGTATTTTGATAGTGGATAATCATAATTTTGTTACCTTCGCCTATTCTTTCTGGATGATTTATTTGAATCTGGACTGGGAGATGTATCGATGCAAAGCCAATGAGAAGGAGAGAGCTAGAAAGTACAATGCATTGAAGAAGCCGCAAATACTTGGTTGTTGTTGGCCCACCTCGGGGTTTCACAATCGCACCCATACTAGCTGGCATTGATTGGTATTGTTAAGTTTTGACGTTTAAGAGAACTTGCTTAAACCTTAGATATCTGTCTTAAACTTAACATAGCTCGTATAATATGAATTTTATCAGAAGGGTTTAGAGAGTGTAACGTTTGTTTTTTAAATTATGTAAGAGGTTGCGTTTGTTTATTTTTAAATCGACTGGGTTAAGGTAAATGCGTGCATATGATCAATACTTATAAACCAAATAGTAAATATGACTTTCAATAAAAATTTGTGATCACTAAGACAAAATCAAAACAATTAAATATTATTAGTTTAAAAGTTTTATTTTTA
>JBBMKC010229172.1:0-11648 GCA_037834085.1 Bipalium vagum | reverse complement strand
AGTTCAAATCATAAAACTTTTAATATAATTCGTAATCTACAATTATTTCGATATTTACAGGGTGACCCAAAACATATGAACGGCATTGTACTTTATGGAAAATCTTCACTAGATGAAAAATGAATTAATTATAATAATCCAAAACGCAAACATTCTTGGGTGGACTCTAGAATGCCAGCTACTTCAGTAACAAAACAAATATTCACAATAAAAAAGTACTCCTTTGCATCTGGCTTGATATGAAAGGACCCATTCATTATGACCTCCTCCAATTTAGTGAAACCATTAATGCGGAACATTATAGCAAACATTTGATGCATTTGGCTAAAAAAATCGAGAAAAAAGGACCTTTTTTCGGGTAAGGATCGCGTAAGATTGTCCTGCTACATGACAATGCCAGACCGCGTGGAGCGAAACATACTCAGGAAACAATTTTACAGTTAGGCTGGGAAGTTCTTCCTGACGCGGTTTATTCTCCAGACCTTTCTTCAACAGATTTTCATTTGTTTCACTCAATGCAACATGAATTAGCTGGATGTCGTTTCAAAAATGTTGATCAGATACGAGATTTTGTCAAGAATTGTCTTGAGTCAAAACCAATATCTTTCTATCGTTCCAGGATCCGGCAATTACCTGAAAGATGGCAAAAATTGATTTCCAATAATGTATATTATGTTGATGGCTGATTTTCTGAATCCCTGTCGTATAAAAATAAATATATTACCTTTTTAATAACATTTAATTATTTTTAAAAATGGACTAAAACTTATGCCTACACCTAATAAGAAAAATTGTTATATCAATACCAACGGATTGCTTTTTTATTTTCTATTGCTTCTTAAAATACCAAAGGGACTTTACAGTCACCATGTGTGTTTTCACCTAATTTAGAATTACTGCCACAGAGTTTCATTTTCATTCATGTTCAGAATGTTTATTTATTACAATATTACCTCAAATTTTTATTAACAAAAAATTAATAATATTAAAAAAACACCATTTATGATTTTGGTTCTCTGATTTTATAAATTTATAATCTTAGCAAGTTATATAACTCAGATTTACATTCCTCTAATAACCCATTTTAGAAAATGATTCGTTGTAGTCGTTCGGTAGTCGTTCCTTCGCCAAATGCTAGGTTGATGTTCCGACTTGCTTCTGCTGCTCTGTGACTCAGCTTAAATCCATATAAGTAAATTGTACGTAATTGATTATTTTCCATATTACCTTAAAAAATTAATAATAACGCTATTTAAAATTAAATAATTACGAAATGCTTACAAAATATAATTTAAATTTCACACTTTAAAATGATATATAAAATATATTAAAACAACATATTATGGTAAACTAACGTTAAATGATATAGATTTATAAAACCGACAATCATTTCTAAACAACCTAATAAAATAATATACATAATTCGCTCATTTGAGGTTCATCTTTTTTCATATTTAGACAAATAGTTAATACAGAAAAAATTCGAAATATTTAAGTACTGTATGGATACGAGGTGTTTGATGGTCCAGGAAATGTCCCAAAACGAGGTTGGACTGTATAATTATTCAAATAATAATAATCAAATAATCCCTTTCGTTGCCACAAACAATCAATACTATAGCGATGAATAACGACACCAAAAAAATATGAAATTAAATCTATGAAATAAAATTACAACTCGATTACTACCCTTCTCAAATGACAACCCCAAGTCCAAAGAGCTCTCAACTAAATTTTACGACGTTCTTCCAGTAGCTTGAGGCTTGAGATAGGAGAACTATCATCAGAAAAACCCATTCCTAATTCCATCAAAAACAAAAGATAATTCTTACCCTTGGTGGAATTTATCTCTGAAGATTCCCTTCATAAAGTTCAATTCTATTAATATAAGAAGCACATTATTATTATTGTTGTTGTTGTAGTTGTTGTTATTGTCAATATATATAATAAAAGTAAATCAATAATTATTATTGATCGACTCAATACAAATTCGATTATTTTAAAAAATGACTTTCAAGCCAGAATCAGATTTTTCGACCAAAGCTTTGATATGGATTGGGGAAAGGTGATTATAGTTATCGTGTACGCTGTGGAGATGTTCCTGTTCAGCGATGTATTCTACGGGTTCAACTCTCTGTCGGCCGTGTACAAATCCTTGGGGATCTTTTCCAACGTATGTCCCGTTCCAAGTAACAGTCAAAGTCAAGCTTCGAATGTTGTGGTCAGCGATGGAAGGAATTATCCAACATGTAACAAGCAAGATTTATACTATGGAACGGCCTTCATTTTCTGGCTCACCAGTCAGGCTCTGATGGGTATTCCGGCTGGAATGATTTTTGACAAGTTGGGCGTAAAGTCCACGAAAATATTGACGGCTTTCATATGTGCTTTGTCTTTTGTTTTGTTTGGCATCACTCAGTTTTGTTCTTGGTTTCTTTTTGCTGCAGGGTCATTCTCAGCTTTGTCTTCCCTTTCGTTGACATTGTGTAACTTTGCGGGCTCTGAAATTTTTGGCCCCAGTCGAAATCTGTTGATATCGATCCTAAGCGGACTGATGACGTCGAGCTCACTGATTTTCTCACTTATAAAAGTTCTCTATTACCACGGCTGTCATCTGTATATTTCGTTCTTTTTCTTGGCCCTGATGGCTCTGGTGATACTGATCAGCGATGCCCTCCTTTTGGTGAAGAAAAACCAGTTCAGACATTCCATAAACGCTTTAGAACCGATTCATGGAAGTACCCTCGTCCAGATCAACTTGAACTTACTTCGACAAGAGAATCTCGACAGAATGTATCCCACGGTTTGGAAAGTTCTGTTTAGTAGGAAATATATTTTTAATCTGGTCTTTTATACAATGACGGTGTATCGACTGGTGTTCTTCCTGTCACAGTTAGGATCGCAGCTGACGTACTTGTTTGTCTCAGATCGGGTTATGGTAGAACATTTACAGTTCATCAGCAATTTCTTCTTCTTTCCCGGAGTCTTGATATCGATTCTTGCTGGCTCTTTGATTGATTACAACCAGAAAAAGATCAATGCCATTGTCAAAGATCTGTACATAAAAAACCCTGTCGACAGTCACTTTAAGAGATTCGACAAAGTCTTCGTTCTTCCGTATTTCATTTGCAATATTTCGTCCATAATAGCGTCGGTGATGGTTGGATTTGCCAACAAGTACGTCTATTATACCATCTTCCTGTTGTTTTGCATTAACAGATCGTTTAATTCTGCTCTCATTGGATCATTTATGACTTCGGCTTTCCCGAAAAAATATTTGGGTAAGATCATCGGAACTGCCGTTCTGTTCTCAGGAACTTTGAATCTCACGCAAATATTTCTCAATGACTTGGCAACCCCCAAAAGGTATCCCGAACTGATCAACTATTTAATAATCTCCTGTCCTCTGGTGGCTTCCATTCACCCTTTGACTCTGTACTTTTTATGAATTGCATGTTTTTGTTATCTTTCCAAAGTATAATTTAACGCTTATCACATCAATTTTATTATTTGTTTTATATTCAACTCAAAAGAGGATCCACATTCGTTAATTTTCCTCTGGAACAAATGAAAAATTTCTGATAAATTTCATTATCAAATCTTGGGATTTTCAATTCTTTATTTTTTGGAATATATTGATTTTATTTACAGTCAACCCTCTCAATAGTGCCCCCATCGGTCTTACCTAATTTACGGTCTTTATAAGAGGGAGGGAATTAATTAGAAAATAACAAGGAAAATTACATAAATATGTATTACATAATACATGCATGAAACCATTCGTCGATTTTCTTTTGAGTCATACTTTTCTTACCTTCTCTAACTTTATTGTAAAATGTTCCAAATAATCAATATCACGATCTTCACAATTTTTACTCTGAAATATAAAATTTTTAAGTATATTAAGACTGGTTTGGCTTGAGCGATCGTTATTTTGTCACCTATTTCATCATTAGCATCATCGTCAACTGTTTCACTTAAAATGCAACTTTGATTTTCTCTTTCAACTAAATCAATTATACTTTCATCATTAGCTATTTGATGTACTTCATCTTCACCTGCAATTTTGATATGATCTTTAAGATTTTAAGGCATTAAATAGATGTTGGTATTATTTGGAGGGGCACTAATGAGAGGGTTGGCTGTATTTATAAAAAGGAAAAAATGAATTCAAACTTTCGATATTTATTATAGTTACTTTTATTTAATTTATTATAAATTATTATTATTATTAAATGATGTCTTAAGAGTTAAAATACGATTTACATCGTCAATGTCAAAATATTTCATGAAACAGTCTTAATATTTTATTATTCGATGAAAAATATTATTTATTTTTAAATGGAATTTCATTATTTAACCAAATATTTATTTACGCATCATCTTCTGAGCTTTGAAAATATATTTTATAAAATACATATAAACAGTGAAAGTCGTTTAATACGATATCGCTTAATACGATTTTCTGGTATTATGATATACTTAATCGGACCCTTTTTAATATATATAATTTTGATCTATAAAATTATTAAAGAAATTACGGAGTTAACGATTAAAGAATTTTAGTTTTGAGGTCGAAAAACCAAATTTCTTAATAAAACAATAAGAATTTCTCTTATTTTTGATTAACAAAGACATGGTATGACTGTTTTTATATGGTAACCATATAAGCTACCTGGCCCCTGTTACTGATAGTTGTGTGCATTATTATTCAAACGGTAATCGACACAGTCAGTAAAGAATATTGATATCACAAGATTCGATACTCACACAATAAAATCACTGATTGTTTATTTAAGCCGGAATGTCATCGACGAAATATCAGTGTCCAATAATCAACAGCTACAACACAAAGCAAACAAACCAAGTTTCAATGAAGTGATATTGACAGGTATCTATTTATATTAAAAATGATTATTGATAGGAATCAAATCAATAAAAAGTATTACTAAATGTAAATTAAAAACCAAATACTAACAGTAATAAAACATTGAAAACTGTCTCACCAACAAAGATAAAGTGAATCTTTTGGTGGACTTATATTGGACTCCTTTAGTGACCAAAGTCAGTGACTGCAAGCTGGTTTCTAGAGTTTGGATCGTGAAGTTCCCCTTCAAAGCTGATGGTCGCCTTGGAAAACGTGTTCTAGACATAGCCCCTTCAGTGCATGCCAGTTTACCGTCATTATGTAACTGGTAATCGCGGCATCTCTTAGACCTTTAAAAGGTTTTAACTTTTCGTGGAGTTGGTATAAAGACCAACACTTTATTCAACTAGCGATATTGTCACGCATTAGTATTTAGCTCTTATCACTTAACGCTTTGATAAAACCCTGAACTCTCCGTTGTCTTTACAAGGAATTTTACCAAGATGAATACGTTGAGAAGACACAAAAATGAATCATAAATATTTTATGAATGAAACATGTCTGATTTAATTCTACAGAAGGAAACTGGTACAATCTCAAAACCGATAACCTCACCATAATCTATTGATTATTCTGGATATATTTGTATTTCTCGAGATAAATAGTTAATAAATATTAGTTTTGGTTCCTTTTGTTTTGATGACTTACTCTTTTCAAAAACCCTGGATTGCAAAGTTAGCAATCCTCGGGATCACTTGCTGTAAGACGGAGCGAATGGGTAAGACTAAAAAACCAAAGTTTTTATCGTAAAGTTTAGAGTATCAAGGGATTTTTAAATGAAAGTTTTAACATTTTTCAATTTACCACTGATTAAGCGGACATTGGTTTTTTACTTTTAAAATTCTGTTTTTATAATATCTCTACAGTTCTAAAATTGCGAATCCTGACTTGTCCAGACTCATCTTATGGTGGTTTCCAGCCATAATCTATTTCCTTTAAGATAAAAATATTGAATAGGATTTTCTCTGTAATTTCGTTTTTAAAACGGATTCATTAGGCTTTTTCCTATTGTGACAAAACACATAAAAATAAATTCGAGAGCCCCAGTTTGCCTAATTGCTTATCCGGATTATCTATTGCTTCTAAATTGGCAAAAGGCTTCGTTATCCGATTTACATCCTGACCTCCGAGTCTTATTTCAAAATAACTTGTGCCCTTAGCTCTTTATAAGTCTTAGGTTTTGTTAGAGCATTTCTCCTAAAGTCGTGTGTCGGGATAAAAATATCCTCATTAAAAACCAACAGATATCTCTCAACATTTTTATTTGATCACCACATAAGCAATATAAACTTCCGTTAGTCGGTATCCATAAAAAACTATTATACGTATTCATTGAATAACATAAATACATATATAATTAATTGTAAGATATACCACCTTTAGTACCTGATGACTAGACAATGTGGATCAGTGTATTTGTAATTGAACCGTTTAGTTTCTTGCTTTTCACAATTGTTATTAACGACTCAGTGTTGTAAAACTCTTCGTATCTTATTATGTAACTTTCGCGGATTTTGAAACAGTTTTGGTCTTTACCTGTGAAATTAGTGTAGCTTCACAACAGAAAGAGTCAGATATATATACATGTTCTAGTGCCCTTGGTTGATTTAAACAAAGTTGTCTACAATTTTTTCTGATTTTTGTTACTTTTATGTTTTCAATAAATAATAAATTTATAATTTATTATATTTGAACCAATCAAAGGGAAATAAAATAAATGAAATCAAAAATTTGTTAATATCTTGTTTTGTGCATTATATTTATGTATCAATAATAAATATGGTCGATTGTGGAATATGGTTGAAGAGTGTAACACTTCCATCACCGATGGTTTTGAAATGTAAGCACGAGTTTTGCTTGCAATGTTTCACCAAGTGGATTTTCATTAATCCGACGTGTCCCATGGACCGCGGACCGATTTCAGAAGTGATCATTTCAAAGAATTCCCACAGTACCAAAACTGTCTCGACAGAAAAACTGATATTCAAACACTTCAAACAAATGACTGTGGAAAGACACATATTGATGAAAAAATATTTCGTCAGAGAGTTCTGCCAAATTCTGAATGTGCGCTCCGTGCCACATGTTCTTTCATCGATAGAAAAACTGTCTCTTGAGATCTTCAAATTAATATCTGAAATAAAAACCACATTTCACAGTGCGAGGACATTTCTTAAGACAAAATGAAGGCTGACAAAACTAATAAATGACGAGCTACAGAAGTTCAGGAAATTAGAACAGAAATTAAGGAAATATCTGAACGTCTGTGAGGAGAGTCACCAAGAATTTTGCCGGTTTCAGGATGAGTGCAAACTCTTCGGAGATCTTCTCTCAGACTGTGTCGAAGAATAAGAGTCCAATGTGAGAAGAGCGGTCAGTTTCACAAATTTTTGACAAATAAGTTTTGAGGACTTTCGGAACATACTTGAGATCTATGAGGTAATGTATGAGACGACAGCCTTCAATTCTTTTCAGCTGAACAAAGAGAGAATATTGGCAAGTTTCCCAAAACTGGAAAATAGCTTAAGCAAAATCTTATACATGGGGAACCAGGATTGGTTTGACATTCCACAAATCCTGAAATGGGCCAAGTGATATACCAAAGCGTGGCATAATAAAAATGTTTTTAAAATTTGACAGTTTTCACTTTTATTATTATTATTAAGGTTCGACTCCTATCTCAAATGTTTCTCTATATAACATTTTGGCGAAAAATAAAATTTAAATAATACGCTGGCTAATTTAAAATTAAGTATTTTAATTATTAATTTAAAATTAATTAAATAAATTTTAAATATTATTTTAGAATCAACTACTGATTTTTAATCAGTAGCATGTATTTCTAAAACTATAATTTCCAAAATTTTTAGAAATTTATTTTATTTTTAGTAATAATTAAATTTAGAAAGTACGTCATGATTGACAACTTAACTGGCCAATCAGAAACGGCAAAACGAACAGTAAAAAAAGCATATAAGCCAGCGAAAATTCATTATATTTCGACCAGAAAATTGCCAAAGTAATGTTTTATTTTGCTGACCAGGGTTTTCCTTGGCACAGCTTTTTAATTAAGGAGTATCGTTTGTAGAATGCCTGAATAGTTTGTTGTTTTTTGTTGAGAATAACTGAGTAGTTTATTGATTTAGCTTGACTGCCGATTTCTGCAGTTTATTTGAAAGTGACTGCCTGTTGCAGTTTGCTTGTTGTAATTAAGTGTCTTACCCTCATTTTTTGAATACATTTTATAATAGTTGTTTTTATGTTTTTGTTAGAGGGTGAGTTATGAGCTCCCACAGCAAGCTCAGCGTAGGTCAGGTGAGCTAGATACGAGTTGCGCCAAAAATAATCTAATAATGACAACGGCAAATTAGGAATTTCTAAGATTAGATCAGGGTCCGAAAGTAGAAACCAATTTGGAATTAATGGTCTAAAAAGGGAATTGACATTTCCCATTTTACGACTGATTAGTTTTCTGAGCAGTTTTTCTCAAACTATCATGCAACAAAATCACTTTACCGTATCAATCAATCCATTCTGGTCGTTTTTTCTTTAGTAAAATATTGAGCCTAAGTAATTTCTGTGCATAACGATTACTACATACTGTTTCACCGCATTGAAATATCATTTAGAAGACTACCCCCTCCTGGTCTCACCTGGTGTACAGTAAAACTTTCAGTTCATGAATATTGTGGTTTACAATGAAATTCACTATTTGTCCCGGATAAGACAACGATTTTTTTCGTATACGGTTAATGAAAAAGCAGTTTCGTTTGACTTTAATCCATCTCATTTTATTTAGATGATCACAAATAGCTTAAGAAATGTTTGACCGCTTATCTAGTTGTTTTTGTGTTTTTATATTATTCACTGCTAAGTTAGATTACAATTCTGAGTCCTAAATTTTTTTCAACTGAGCTTGTGTTCTTTATCTTTAAAGTCAAAATCTTCTTTTCCAGGTCGGTTAAACAGTCTTGAGAAGCAGTCACCATATGCTTCCAAAATTAGGCAGACTTTTTTCTAGAGTTTTCTTTAAATTAAATAAATAAATCATGGAATCATTTGTTGCGATGTTTAATTGCCTAAAATTGTCTGATTATTAATTGGTTTGTTATTAACTTAGAAAAATTAAACAAGTTTAAAAATATAATTTTGATTTGATTAAACAAAGGAATCCACTAAATGAACTGCGATACTTAATAATATTAATAACAATAAAAATATTGACTTTTCAAATTTCATCGATTAATTTCAAGTTTTACTCAATTTTTATAATAAAATTTAAATCACAACTTTCTTTTATAACTTTTTCAAATCCGTTTTAATAATTATTGATTTATCAGATATTAGTTATGTTGTTACTATTTTAATCTGAGTCTGTGATTTTCACTAGGCCCTCACATATGGATTAAACAGAACAAAATTTGCATATTTCAATGTGAAAACTTTTTTTTATATAAATTAGATGAAAACTATGAAATACGAACAATAAATTATCATCTAAAATATTAACACACTAAGAAAAATTATCAATGTTTATAATTTGACCAATGATAAAAAGAATTAAATATAGAAAAACTATTTTAAAAAATAATAATCAGTAAAATAAAAAACCATTATTAAAATTATTGAAAGTGAATCAATAAAGTAATCAAAATAGATTAACAATAATAAAAATCAATAAGAATAATAAAAATAATTTTAAAAAGTTGATAAAGATATTAAAAAATAATCAATTAATAATTATTAATTGATATTATAATATTTAATTATAGTAATAATCAATAACAAAAGGATTTAATAAAACCGATTAAAGGCGTCGCGACGAATTACGTTAAACATCCAATTATAAATGAATAAATATATTGAGACAAAGAAACAAAACTCAATATTGATATTGTAAACAATAATCGTAGCTCTTGATGATATATATTGATATCTCTATCGCACAAATGTTATATAGAAAACCTAACAAAAACAAAAACACAACGCAAAATATCATATCAAAGAATTAATTTTTCAAAGGGATCTCCCAATCAGATGATAATTCGAGCGAATCAGAACTAGATGGAGATAAACAGACAAACCGAATCAAGTAATCGATATCCTTTTCGAGAGTATGTTTAAATAGCAAAACATAAAATAAATAAAATAAAATAAAAAGCAAAATTTAAAAAGGACACAAATCCGCACTCTGTGTGATATTGATATACGCAGCACATTGAATCGAAAAATAAAAAAAGCAACGCTGACACAATAAAACGAAAAAGAGAGAGAGACACATTGATAGACACAAAGAGAGAGAGAGAGCGCGCGCGCTAGCATGACAATGAATGAATACCATTTTCTTTTTCATCATCATCATCATTTTCATTGTCACCAAATACCATGCAGAGGAGGATCACAAGTCAGCCACACTATTTGAAAAACTATGAAACACGGCGTGTGATACGCGCGCACTTAATATAAATATCAGCTAAAAATAAAATAATTTAAAAAAGCAAGCGAAATATCATCATTATCCGTCTATCCCGATTCCTCTCAGTCATTTCTTGTCGTCCTTCTTCTTCTTTTTGCCGAAAATAGACTTGAACAGTTTCTTTTTCTTTTTCGTTTTGCCTCCAGACGGTTCCTTAACAGTGGAAAAATATAAATCAATACCATTTTTCCAAGACAAAGTACACACTCCTTTCTCAACATCATCGTGACTTAAATCGGCAGCGCTCGTTTCTGAAGTTATTGTGCCACCACCACCTACAGTGGGTCCTGTTGCAGCCGTGGTTGAGTTGAGGGCCACAGAAGAATCACCGGGAAAATCGGAATCGCTAGTCATACCTTGAAATGGAATAACAATTAATGATAATAATAGCATGAAAGCACATTACCCGTATCTTTTAATCGATTTTTCGACGAATCATCTAATGAGACTGAGCTCACTGGCGGCATCGAATGCTCAATTTCCACAGCGACTGGCGTAATAAGATCCGTTTCAGATTTCGATGTCACAATTTCCTGTTCAATATAAAGTTCGGGATGGTTTTTCCTATCGATTTCTGCTCTATATTTCACCAGGTCGTCATCGGTTACATTGTCAAAAGGATTGGCTGCTTTGAACACACCCTCAAAAAAGGAAAAAGAATTATTCGCTATTTTCGAAAGTCAAAAACATTCTAGACCCTTTTGCTATTTTTAACAGATAATTTTTATCAGGGTTAACAGGGATGTGCCCTTGGATAACCCAACAATTTCTTTAATCTCTTTAAAATAATCCACAAAATAAAAACCAAAGATAAATACAGACAGAAACAAATGAAGATAAAATGCATCAATAATAATAATAATAATAATAATAATAATAATAATAATAATAATAACAATAATAATAATAATAATAATAATAAATAAAAATAACAATAATAATAATAATAATAATTATATAAAACATTAGAGAGTGAAATTACTTCGAGAACGACTGCGCGATCTTTGTGACCACGTTGGACAATTCCTTTGCTTGCAGCCGTTATGAAAGGCCCGGCCGCTGCACCGTCCGCAGACACTTTACCGTAATATTTGAAGAGGCCCTCTTCTTTGGCCCGACGAGTTTCTTCCGATGTTAAGCCGTCCAAAAGACACGATTGTGGACCTGGTGTATTTGTGTCAAAATAATATCGATCTTTAACCTTAATTTCAATATAAAAAATTAACATTATTTTACGATAAATAA
>JBBMKC010229161.1:0-11648 GCA_037834085.1 Bipalium vagum | reverse complement strand
CATAGAGAACCTGTGGGAGATGACTAAACGGGAAATGGCCAAGGAATGCCTTACAAATAAAGAGGAACTCCTAAAAAAGGTTAGAGCACGTTTGGTATGAGTCCCCCAAATTAAAAGAAACTTTGAAATCTTGCATGCCTAGTCGAATTAAATCCCTCATAGCAGCAAAGGGGGGTTCTATTTTTACCTTAGAAAGATTTTACCTAATGATTTATAAATTATTGGGTATTTATAAATTATTAAATTATTTTTTTAGATGTCAACAAAGCGATTAGGATGTGTTAATTTAGAGAAAAATTGAAATAATTTACTTTTCAGAGCAAAATAAGATACTTAAAAATATCGATACTGCTAAGCAATTTAATATTAAGCCGCAAACCCTATATAAAATTTTTTATAAAAAAAATCAAAACTTAAAGAAATTTTCAAAAATGACTTAATAACCGGTAATTTAAGAAGAATTTTAAGTAAGAAATATGAACAAACAGCCAAATCATTTTTATAATGGTTTAGTGGAATGCGAGTAAATCAGCCTGAATTACCATTGAGTGGTGAAATGATCAGACAGAAAGCAACTAATTATGCAGTATACTTAACTGTGATGAATGTGGATTTTTCTGGATAATAATACCAGGTAATTATTCCCATTGAAATTATTCGCACTTCTAGTCTCAAACCATGGCAGGTTTTGATACTCATTCCATAGTGCCTTTCTACTTCTGGAACTATAAAACTGCTGTTATATTTGACATGCAGCGAAAACTCCACGGTAGAAGAAGGCAAACATTATGGATTAGACGATATCATAAGTAAGCAGATACGAGCGATGACAGGACTATCCCCTAACTCACCAAACGGATATTTATACGCCCCAGTCGAATATAGAGGACTGGAGATATCTTCGATGGCCGACGAATTCATAATTCAGTCATATATACGTTTTCACAAAATGGTCAATGCGGATGGCAGAATACTCTTGAAATTGATCATAGACACCCTAACGGAATTGGAAGAAACAAACGAAATTCAAGAAGCCTTGAACTGGCTAACCATGGCGTAGAATACCAAAAAACACATGGTGGTCGAAAATAACTGGATCAATAAAAGGAAAAAAGATATGATATCCATTTTACAGTGCGCCACATATTAATTGTGGCACCTTGTAAAATCAAGAAATCTTTATATTTTTAAGATTATTTAAATTTTCATAAAATTGATGATATTCAATATTTTTGTTGACCATAATTATTGGCCGCACTAAATTAAATTTGGATTTTCTTTATCAACGGGGTTATTTCTCATGTTTCAATTAATAACTTTCGTAAAGATGAACGGCAAAAGACTATGTCCCAGTATACACAAGTTGCGCAAAAAATGTTCGACAGCTGGAATAAGAAGAGATCAACAGGAAAAGCAGCATCATGCATAGCAGAAAACTCCTATCTAAACATGAAGATCATCAAAGAAAAAATACTGACGTGGGACCTTCCTCCCAAAACTGTAATTTGCCGATAAATCCTAAAACCCAGAAAAATGCACCTAAACGCAACTGCGATTATCGCCACTGAAACTATTATTTATTGACCTGTGAATCTGGTCAATTCTACTAAAAACACACAGTATCAATTTCATATCTTTGACGCCATTTTCCTTTTTGTCGAATACTTAAGGTCGGATACAAAAATGGAAGATTGTTTATACATTCAAATGTGTGGATTGCATTTTGATAAAGTAAAGAGTAAAGAACAACCTTTATCAATAGTAAATATTTCTATTGGCGCAGTTTTCTTATGAAACTAAAAATATCTTTTTTGTTTTTGACTCATCTTTTGCATATTCATAAATAGAGGAATAACATTTATTATTTAAACAAAATAAAATACTGGTGGAAATATTTTTATATACTTACAATATCAATGTTTTTTAGTAAATTTTTAATAAATGTCATTTTTTAAAAGTTTTGCATTTAAAATCACATTTAAAAAGTCTTAATATTTTAAAAAAATTAATTTTAATTAATTTTAAAATTTAAAAAAAGCCAAAAGAAAAGGAAAGTGATAAGGAAATAATTAATTATTATCGCAATACCTACAGTCAAAAAATTTTTTGCCATTCACAAAACAAACTATATTGCAAGATTTGTGACTGTTTCGTGAATCACGAAAAAAATATTATGTAGATCCTCATTGAAAAAGTAAGAAACATTATAAATTTATTGAAAACAATTTCTATTCAGTAAGTTCTAAAAAATTAAACAAACATTTATAACAACTGCTTATGATAAATATGTTAAAGTTTTTGTTAAAGCACTGACATCGGCTAATATCCCCTTATACAAATTAAATAATTAAGATTTTCAGATATTTTTTCTATTTTACGAAATCTGCTAACTAACCAAAGAAATTTTAAAAACGATAATATTTATCTCTATTTCTCACAATATTATAATGTATTTGATGAATAAAGTTTGTTACGTAATAGTTATTTCTTAAAATTTTTTAAATGCCACTTTTTAATAATAAATGCCAATTTTATATTTTTAATGAATAAGCGCCATTTTTTAAATATAATCATTTGTTGATACGAACTAAATTAAATTTAAAATTTTTTTATAAAAATGATGATTAAAAAAGTTAAATAATATTTTGTGATTGTCTTTAAATTCTTAAATTTTAATATTTTTATAATTATTTTATTGGTATTACTAAATTATCTCAGAAAATATTTAATATATGATACATGTGATCAATATTATGTGATGAAGTTTGCACGAGATTAATTTTGGAAACCGATCTCAGTTGAAAATGGCAAAAAAATTAACGGTGTTTTATTTCATTATTTACTGTTACTGAAGATGTTTGTAGTGAAGAAGAGATCCCGAGAAAAAAGTTTCACAATTTTCAATTCTCTAAACGGGTATTTACGATATTCGTGTCCGTTTCATTACCATCAGTTAAAGTTCTGAAAATCAAATTGAAAAAATTGAATTTACCATTACCATTGTGGTATATCAAGCAAATTCTTTTTTTTGTTCTGATGATTTCCAGTTGTGACTGAGACAAGAATAATTTCCTTTATTGAAAGATAGCGAGGATATAATATAGCCGGTCGAAAAAATGTATCATAAAGTTTATTATACTTGTACTATTAATGAACATATTAATGAATATTTAATTTCTATTGATAATAGATTCAATTTATAATTACTATTGATTAATTAATTGATTTAATTTTTGTTAATGAAATACTTTGAATTTGAATTATCAAGATTTTTAATCATTTAAACTTACTGCACTGTAATAAAATTTACAGTTATTATACTAAATTTACTTAGTAGATTTTAAAAAAGATAAATGTTATCATAAATTTTTTAATTTTACAAAATTTATTAAATAATTTAAATTTACTCCATAGTTACATAATTATCTATTTAGAATAGATAAACAAAATTACCTGGCTATTTTAGAACCGTAAAACAAATTTTTTAGGCTAACATAAGTTTTCGTGATTTTATTATTTATGGTTTTGTTTTAGGTTATAATATTTATTTAGTACCAAATTCATTTATTTGAAAGATCTTTTCTTGCCTTACTTTTTTTATGTCATTTCATTGTTTTTAAAATTGAAAGCTTTGAAATTCATTATTATATTGATCAAAAACATCTAATTTTCGTGACGACCAATGCATTGTACTTGAGAAAGAGACCTCTTGTCAAACATGCAGAGATTTGTAACAAAGAATGAACACCAAGTCAGTGGCTTTCTTCCAAAGTCTAAAATCAAATGAGTATAGACAAACATTTGGTCTTTGTGTGCCATATTGGAGAGACTATAAAAGTTTTAAAAGTGAAATTAAAAATTATGAAAGACATAGAGTAACATGAGATCACAAGGAACGGTTTCTTCATCGAATCATTACTAGATGAACAAGTGGTTTTCTTTTGTTAAGACAGTAATTGTCAGAAATAAATATATCTGTATTATAAGAAAATCATGATCTCTGTTTAATGAAATTGGACCAGTATCATAAACTAAGAAATGAAAAATAAGACAGAAAATAGATACATTGACATGAATCAATGAAGTAAAGTAAACGGCATGAAACACGAAACACAGAATAAACTAACAAAAATCATTTTCTCCATGATAACGTAAAACTTCACACAGTAAATATCGTCAAACCTACTCTCTCAAATCTTGCTTAATAGGTTATTCAACACTCTTCATTGGTACTAGACCTTGTGCCAATATATTTCTATCTTTTCTACTCTCTGTATAACCAAATCAAAAAACGCTACTTTTTAAAATTAGGACTACTTTAAGAAGTGGTTGACCAATTCCTTTCTGAGCAGCAATTTTAACGCCTTGTGAAATAAAGGTTTCGATAAGCTGGTGAAAAGATGAAATAAAAATTGATTAAATTATTAGAAATTAAATTATCGATTGATTTCACATTATTATATGTAAATAAATATTGTACAATCTAATAATTAAACCTTTTAAAAATATTCTTTTAAACTATTTATATTTTTACTTTAAATTAATCCTAAATTAATTCTGTATTAATTTTTAATTAATTTGGAAGTAGTAAAAAAGTACAAATTGAAATAAACAGTAAATGTAAATAATGATATTATTATTATTATGAATAAAAAAAACTACATAATAAGGTCAGCTTTTTCATAAACTAACTTAAATTTAAAAGTAAAAAAAATTTACAAAAAAATATTTAATGAAATTAACCATTGTTCTTAAAAAATGTTTAAGAATTTATCCTTTTCTTAAGATTACGGATTTAATCATCTTCAAGGAAACCATATCTCTTATTCACCATAATAATGAACCAGTCGAATGAAACTCCACGTTCAGTTTCCGTAATACGGATAATTTGCATTCCAGTGTGGTCGGTCATCATCCTAATTGGAATAGTGGGCAACATTTTAACAATAAGAGTCCTCCGATGTCGTTATATCAAATCATCGAGTACAACTGTTTACCTAACGGCTCTCGCAATAATTGATCTGCTCTACCTGTTAAGCAGTACCAGTGTCAGTCTCATAGATTATATCTTTTTCTTTCCCCTGGGAAGTATACGGCATTTGTCTGAGTTTCTTTGCCACATTCAGCCCGTTTTACAATACAGCATCAGTCATATCAGTGTTTGGCTCCTTGTGGTCGTTACTTTTGACAGGATGATTCTGGTCGTTTTACCATTTTCGGCCAAAAGGTTCTCTAATCAAAAAATCTCCATCATTGTCATTGTATGTATTGCGTTGTTTTTTGTTTTGGTTGACCTTCATTTTATATGGACAATGACATATTTAATTAAATGTAAAGGTCAGAAATTCACAGTCGACATCTTTCCCTATATTGATCTGGCGTTGATGGGTATTTTACCAATTA
Source organism: Bipalium vagum (assembly GCA_037834085.1). NCBI lineage: Eukaryota > Metazoa > Platyhelminthes > Tricladida > Geoplanidae > Bipalium > Bipalium vagum. The sequence continues at coordinate 6,245 of JBBMKC010229161.1, read as the reverse complement.
TTTTCATGATAATCTGCAATCTTGCAATTATATTTAAGTTGAGAAGCTTAAGAGCAATTCGAATGAAAAACAAGACCCAGAAAAAGAATGTCAACAACACTTCTCTAGCATCAGAACCTATTGAAGAGATACCAATACCAAGAAAAGCAAAAAATAAAACGGGAAACCTAACAAGAATGCTTTTGTCCACGAACCTGTTCTTCATGATCTCCATCACACCTTTACTCGTCTATGACATTCTTTACTTCGCAATGGATTTTTCAGAATTATTAAAAATAAATGAGCAGTTTTGGGGTGGTATTATTTTTGGGATGGAGAGATTTGTCTATACAATGTGGTACCTGAACTTTTGCGTTCACTTTTTCGTCTATTGTCTCAGTGGACCCAATTTCAGAGAAGCAGCAAAACAAATACTAAAGCTCAAATAATGATCAGAGGACAGCCTTACACTGAACAGAACCTTCAAGGTGAAGGTTGTAGAATTGGAAACGATTTTTCTATGTGCTTGTGTTAAACTTTTTAATGAAATATTTCTTCAAATTCATTCAACATAGATCGTGAAATGTAGTGTCTCAAATAAATGTTATCATATTCAACTTTATTTTGTTGGTGACCGTTAAAGATGTGTCAAAAATGAAAATTATCTTTAATAATCTCGGACAATTAGACGAAGAGCTTCATTTCATAGAGAAAGAACTTAGAATATCGTGATTCTTAATATTAGGTGGGTGCAAAAATTATGTCCATTTACAGCTATAAAAGTAAAAACGTCATAACTCAATGGAAAATAAACTTTATTGATCAAAATATTTCCATGCGAGCCAATACATTTCTGCCAATGAGTGATGAGTTTATTTATGCCTGTGAAATAAAAGTCTTTGTGACAACAAACTCATCAAAGGCCATTTCAGCATCGGCTAGAGTTTCGAAGCACCTATTGACCAAGAAATTATCCAGAGCCCTGAAGAAATGGAAATCTGTTGGCGCGTGATCTGGCTCATATGGGGGGTGAGTCAAAATCTCGTACCCCAAATTGTTTATTTTCTGCAATTTTGTTTCTGCAACGTGTGGGCGTGCGTTGTCGTGCAACAGAGTTGAACCTTTTTTATTGATCAGTCCCGGACAGATGAATCGAAGTTTAATTCGCATTTCGTCTAATTGCTGGCAGTATGTTTCTGCTGTAATAGTTTCGCCCAAATTTAAGAAGCTTTGATGGACCAGACAGGCCATGAACCACCAAACAGTCAGCATAAGTTTTAGGGTGCAAATTTGGCTTTGGGAAATGTTTCGGAGCTTCATTTCTATCCAACCATTGTGCAGAACATCGCCGATTGTCACAGAGAATCCATTTCTCATCACACGCCACGATTCGATTGAGAAATGGATCGCGGTTGTTGCGCAAAAGCAGAGAATATGTGAAACGATGATTTTTTTTGTTTTTCGCTCAGGTCATGTGGCACCCACTTATCCACCTTTTTCACCTTTCCGTTCTCGTCTAAGTGACGAAGCATTGTTGCATGATCAACCGCAAGTTCCGCCTTGACTTCCCTTGTGGATTTTGATGAGTCAGCTTCGATTATCTTCTTTAATTTATCATTTTTAACTTTACGTGAAAGACCACGACTATCCTCATCTCCCTGACGAAACTTTTCAAATCAACAGTTGCAGGACCAAATGCATTATTCATTTGTGCCTAATTTGTATTCGTACAAAAAATGGTACGATATTGATATTTTTCCATATTCAGTTAAATCGCCTAAAAATGGATAATTAAGAAATATTTTAAGTAATTTATAATAATATTTACTTTGGAAAAATTTTAATTTAAAAAATTTATCAAAATATAGTGAATATTTAAACAAAACATTTATTAAAATGAATGAAATTAATGACTTACGAAGATAACGACATTATTTTTGCACCAACCTAAATAAAGATGGTTCAGTATCTTATACGCTAAATTGTGAATATTTTTTTATTTTATTGGATTGAAACTAGAGAAAATAATGTGCATTTGTTTAAATTAATCAACTTAATTATTAATTATTAAATGAGTTAAAACTCGAGTATGGAAATTTAGTTTTGTCTCGAACACAGTCAATAACAGAGACGTTATCAGATGTTTCGGGAAGAGTTCTCTATTCTTTGTATACATTAACATGTCCATAGAACCAGGTTGAATGGAGAAATGAACATGAAATGTCAAAAGCACTGCATTTCAAATCTTCAATTGTGATATCCTCAGTCGAATTCTCTTTTTCAATCTGGTTTGCCATTAACTTGGGGATATATTGTTAATTATTCTGGCTTTTTGGGAATTTATTAGTAAAGGTTTCTGTTTTTGCTCACTCCAAAATGAGTTCATAAAGTTATGTACAAATTACCTAATTGAATCTAAACCTCTCTTCTGAAGAATCACTATTTTCACTGAACTCGGCAGGTGGTTTATTTTCTTTTTTTTGATTAAAACCATTTTCTTTCATTCAAGGTGTGTTTTTATAATAGTAATCGCATAATCTATGAAACCTAAAGTATTTCAAACAACAAGGACTTCATTATTTTCTGATAATTAGTAGCTTTCTTTTTTCGGAACCATCCAAATTTATGCATAGCAGACACGTAATTCGATCTTTGCGTGACTTTAAGCTTTTTCTTCTTTTCAACATTTAACTTCCTCATGAAGTCGGTTTGTAGAAAAGTGCTGTTTCGTGAAAAGTTAAAATATCAAATTCAGCCAACTGCACCCAAAAATAGAACGGTCTGTGATACGTAGAAGGATGCTCTAAACAAAGGATGGTTCTCACCTTATTAACAAAAGCTATCGAAAGCAAAAAGGCGAAAATTTACTCATTTGTTTCAACGTTATAAAGGACGAATTTTGAAGAGTTCCAAAAAATTAATCACCGACATCTTCCAAAGACATGGAGTTTAGGATTAATCTTTTAAACAACTAGAGAGGCTTTAGAACTACTAATGATTATAATAGAACCACTAAAATCTATGATAATACCAGGATTAGCAAAAACGAAATATAAAAGGGTGTAAAACGAAACTGTGCTCTGTCCATGTTCCTCTTTATTATAATTAAAATCACGAAAGAAATCAAAGGAATAAAGGAACAGGAAACAAGAGAATTATTCAAGTAGGTGGATGACATCATAACACTACGGAAAATCGTTACTGAGTTAAATCGCCTTATAAAATGGGAAAAGATAGCAATCAACCAATGAAGTCCATAATACTTGCACTAAACGATTATAAACATTAGAAAATACGAAGAGGTCAGATACAGAATAGATTACAAAATCAGAAAGCTCTCTGGCATGTCGCTGCCAGCATCAATACACTATTTGTACGCCTAAGTCAAATTCGAAAGAGCAGAGCCTGAATGGTATTTTAGATGAATACAACATTCAATGGATTATGCAAATGTTCAAAATGACAAACAAGACCGATACTGAATTACAGAAACTGAATCACAGATGCAATAACAAAACCGTGATCATCAACAACGAAGAACGGAAGAGATCACTTTCTAATAACCACTTGGTAGTCAAAGGTTCCAATTGCTCCAAACATTTCTGGAAAGACCGCAATTTGAAAATCTCAATCCAGAGGAACCCCTATAAAAAGGAACTTATTTTGATAATTGATACGAACTGTGAAATAATAAAATTTAAACGGGAAATTAGGATCACATGTCTATTCTTAGGTCGGACAAAAGCATAAGGCATCTAAGAAAATGAGGAAAACAGCGAGCCACCGACTTCCGAGTTCTGTATATTTTCACCATGTCCGTGTTAAGATTGATAATAAATAAAGGAAAATAAATTAACGTAGAGAAGTAGTTCTTCATCCACAAATGCAGTGTTAATGAACTACAACCTTACAGAAAGTTCTTCAAGCAGACTCAATACATAGAATGTGGAAAGAAAAAGAGATGACGTCACACCCTTTATGATTCTGTAGATCAATTCTACCCATTTTAAGTTAAAAACATGGTAATATAAGAAATATACTGAAGACAATCGACGGAGAATAGAAAATAGAAATTGGGAAAAATTCCACCCACAATAATATCATATCGACTTTCAACATACTTGATATTGCATCAACCAGAGCAGAAATTGCAATGTACTATGAGAGGTCATTGGTGGATGGTTAGAAACAAAAAGATATCCTGAAGCAAATCGGAATGAGACAAACTTAAAAATGAAAATCCAAATCAGAGATTCCTTTACCGAAGATGCCTAAGTTTGTGGAATCCGACTACTGCAAAGTTTACGTATTTTCAGAAGAAAAAATGGTTTCAATTTTATTTCACACCAATACCAATGAATTATTCAATTTTATGGTATGTGATATGTCGATCAATTTCAATCAGTTCAGAGACATCAGCAAAATTACTGTCTGAAACCAACGTTGTCGGAAGAACAATCGAAATAAAGTCTCCACTGAAATTGAAACAGGCCCAAATCATTAAAGATCCTTCGCCCGAGTGTCTTTTGGAAAATTGAATGTTTTCTTTTCTCAAATCATACCAATAGTATGCATGGCCATCTGGTCCGTCAAAATTAAATTTCTTTTCGTCACTCCAGATGACCTGCTTTCATTCGTCACCCCATGCTACTTCAGTTTTCGCCCATTGCAAACGCTTCAATTTGTGTTCAACTTTCAGTCTCCTTGCTTCCGTTTAAGTTAAGTTCATGTTTAATTGTCGAGTTTGAAATCGATTTATTTCTGGCTTTTGCGAATAATCATTAGTTTCGTTTTGAGCGAAATCTTTGTCTTTGGGCCCGGCTTACGATTTTTGCGATCTCAATTTTTAAAATATCTTATGGAGCTTTCATTTCTGTTTAACTTATTTCAGATCCATTGGTTTGATTTTCCGGCTTCGCGGTAGAGCTTAATCATCCCTTTCTCAATGTCGGACATTTTGCTTAAATTTGGCATGGTAAGAATTTACTGAACAGTTTCAATTATAATTTTTATAATTATATAATTCTCACTTATTATATATTGTAAAAATGTCAAGTATAAAATTAAAATTGATAAAGAAAATCCAAATTCGATTTAGCGCGGCAATTAATTATGGTCAACAAAAATATTGAATTATATAAACAAATTAAATTTAGTTAAATTACAACTTAATTTAAATAATACAATGCTGTTCCAATAAGTTCTTATATAAGTCTTGTACTTTCATCAATTTTATGAAAATTTAATTACAGTTTAAAAATAACCAAGATTTCTTGATTTTACAAGGTGCGGCAATAATTATGTTGCGCACTGTAATTTTGTCAAAGAGTGTACATGTATGTAGTAGAAGGCACCGTGAATGTAGCTAAGTATTGCAAAATTGAAATAAACTGTCAGTTAATGAATCAATCTGAAGATTGGTATAGTGATGGACAATAAGATGATACACTTTGTCATTCTGCAAAAATCACAATTTCACGTCTTAATAAAAATAAATCACTCTTTAACCTTGGGCTGCATCATCGCCTGATATGAATCCCATCAAGAATATGTACTCCATTCTAAAGAAAAAGGTCTTTAATCTCAATCCTACAACAATAAACGAATAAATACCTTCTGTCGTCAAAGTATAAAGGACAGATCTTGAAATTGGTAATTTCTGTAAAAAAATTGATCGATAGTATGCCCCGCTGAATCACAGCTTTAAAGGTCAACACTTGCTGTTTGTAAATAATATTGATTGTATTTTGTACATGCAATAAGATAATACAAAAATTATGGTCCTCCTGTATATTCCACCTCTATTGCATTCAACAATTAAAAACTATTGGTGGTATTCTTTAGCTGTCTTCTGTTTTATGTCAAACATTGAAAAGTATTTTACCTAATTTTTGTCACCCTCCATATCAACTGTCTATTTCATTGAACCATTAGTAATTGGATAAAATTAAAATATCTGACTCATAAATTATTGAAGAACACTGATTTTGATAGCGATGTATTAAATATACTTTTACTATTTACCAAGAGAAAAGCCTTAATCAATAATTTCCAAAACATGCATAAATTTGAATGATACTAAACTAATTTTTAATAAAAACGAATAAAAAAAAACCAATCCAATAAAATCAGATATCCGTATTTTTGTATGCGAATCATTTAAGTAGGGAAATAATAAATAAGTAGACGTATTGTGGGGACTCCCAGGCACAGGCAAAAGGTCATCGACTTCGAAACAACGGATCAGCAAAGAAGGAGGACAATGA
>JBBMKC010229139.1:0-11649 GCA_037834085.1 Bipalium vagum | reverse complement strand
ACTAATTATATGCAAAGAAATGACTTTAAACATATTTTTTTATTTTTACACGTACTTATCGGCCACCCTGTATATTAGCAAATAACCTTGTAATATAGATCATGTAAATATCTTCAAAATTGAAAACTGTATCATTTTTCTATGTGCATTTTGGAGAGGTTTCTCTTTTGGATGCTATTTCTAGTTTTTGGAATGAGCCATTGTTAAAGAATTTTCCTTTTGTAAAAGTTCCTATCCTTTTTCAGTTTTTCAATAATATAGTAAAATTATTTTTATAGTAAAATTATTTGCTTTGGTGATGTAGCTGTATTTGAACTTCTCAGCAAGTTATCAAGTAACTTTTCAAAGATTTATCCATGACTTTTAAAGTCGTCATCATCTACAGTTAGAGGACGTCATACATGCTGATCATCATTCAGATCTACATTTCCATGTTTAAATCGTCGAAATCATCTTCTGTATTGATTATTACTAATAATAATATAACCAAGCTCATCACATAATGTTCGGTATGATTCTATGGCAGTTTTTAATAATACCACATATAAATGCAAAATTCTTTTCGGTCATCCATATTTCTAAGCTTATTTTCTAACTAAAAATTAATGAAATGAAAGATAATATTATGTGACAAATATACAAAATAAAATTTAAAATTCGCGGTTTTTTTTTGGTAATTTATACAATAATGTAAATAATAATAAATAATGTAAATAATAATAATAATTCATTACAACGCACATTTATAACTTAACAATAAGTATATTCGAACATGAAACAAGGTCATTATTGAATAAAATGCGTAAATTGCAAATATAATTAATAAGTTATTATTTTGAAATGCAATATTTGTAGTGAGAATAATTACTTGAAAAATCAGAAAATTGAAAAAAAAATATCTAAAGAATATGGTTATTTAATATTCACTTACCAAAACTGTATAAACAATTTCATTCTGTTAATGTTAAAAAATATACATTTCAAGCTTTAACTGGTCAAAATGATTCAGCTAGTTAGAACAGCAGCTGATCTTGCAAGAATGGTGCCTTTTATGATTTTTATTGTCGTTCCTTTTGTGGAACTGCTTCTACCTCTGTATTTAAAATTCTTTCCTTTCATGCTTCCCAGTACTTTTCAAGTAGAATCAAAGAAGGTTAGTTACTTTTTTATTTAATGAAAAAGAAGAAATTTTTTTCATAAAACTGTTACAGGATGACAAATTACTTCAGAAACTAAAAGGTAAATTGGAAATTGCTAAATTTCTCCAAGAAGCAATTGCTGAAAGTGCAGCGATTAAGAAAGTCAACAAAACAGATGGAGTAGATTTGGTGACGTTTAGCAATTTTCTGAAACAAGTAATTAGAATTTTTAGAATGTAATAAATTTGAATTTATACACTTCGTTGATTATGTTTGTTATTGAGGTTTTTAAGTCTTTAATAAAAAAAAGTTTAATAAAAGCTGATTGGTCAAAAAGTTCTTTTACTTTTCATTGGTCATTTTTATTGTGTCCTAAAATAGTTATTATTTTCCAAGTACATTAAATCAAAGAATTTATTTTATTGAATTCCCAATGACTTCTTTACTTAAATATAAAATGAATATGAATAATATATTTATTATGTATATAAATTAAAGTTAAAAAAAGCATTTCTACAATTGGAAACAAAATTTTTCAAAACATTTATTATCATGATAATTGTTTCAAACTATTATCAGTTCATATTTAATATTAGGTTTTCCGAAAAGTAATGTGGTTTTTTAAGAGATTTGAAAAGCCAAATTTTGACACGAAAAGTTATGTTTAACCAATAACAGTCACCATTTTCAACAACTTTCTCTCATCTTAAAACAAGTTTTTCTATGCCATCTTTGTAAAAAGTTCCTGACTTCGACGCGATATATCCCTTTAGTACCGTTTTGACATCACCAAGGGAACTAATTTTTTCCCTGCCAAAAAATTTTGGAGTGAACAAAATAAGTGGTAATCAGGGGAGTAAGAAGGATGTGGTAGAACTTCCCACTGAAGTTCTCTAATTTTTTCCTGGGTCCTCTTTCCTGCATGAGGTTTCGCGTTTTCGTGCTGTAGGATAACATCTCTTCTATTAACAAATGCTGAATGTTGTTTACAAATTGCTTCACTTAAACGCACCTACTGATCACAGTAAACATCTGCCAGGTTTGAGAAAATCTTAATGAACAATCCCATAGATGTTTCACCAAATAAATATTAAAACTTTTTGCATGAATATTTGGTTTAACGACTGATACTTATCGTTCTTTAGCAGATAAACATTGACGTTTACGCTTTGGATTATCACAGAGGATCCATTTCTCATCTCCGGTTATGATTCGGTGCAAAAATGACTCCCTTTGTTGTCTATTGAATAAAGAATTAGAGATCATTATACGCTGTATTTTTTTCGAATCTAATAAAAGACGTGGAACCCAAACTCCCTATCTAAAGATTTTTCCCACATCTTTTACTTTCGGTGCTCCAATGTCTTTTGCAATTTTCTCAAGATTTTGTCCTGGATCTGATTCCACATTTGATTTTAAGGCGTCGAAATCGATGGTAGATAGCCTACCAGATCTTGAGTCATCTTTGAGATCTTTATTTCCATTTTTAAATTTTGGAAACCATCACTGAACATTGCGCACGCCCAGGGCATTAGGATAGACTGCATTGATATTTCCAGTAGCCACGATTGCACTATTTTTCTTCATAAATTCAAATAATATGCAATTCCGGAGATGGTCTTCCGCTTGTTTGTTAGAATTTTTCATTAAACGATCTAGAAAAATGATTTCCGATATCAATCAACTATAATATGTCCTTTAATTTAAAATAAAATTATGTTCAAATACTCAAAGGAAAATTATATAATAAATTATTATTAATAATTCATTAAAAGTTTGTTTTAAAAAAAATAAATTACCTTTCAGAAAACTTAATATTACACATTTAAATTACTTTAAATGAGGTCTTATTTTTAATTTAAATTCTGAATATTTATAAAAAAATTATAATTAATCAGAGAAAACATTGAAAATCTATTGGCTTTTACTTTTTCCTTTTTGAATTTTTTTTTACTTTTTCCTTTTCGTTCTTTTATTAATAATGATTCGCATATGTTCCATTAATTATTATTATCGAAATTATTCATAATTACTCGAAATTCTTCAGCACTAACTTTACTTTTTCGCACAACATAATTCAATGAATGATCTAAAACTATACTGGTTCTGCTTAATTGCGAATCTTCACTGATACGCGTTCTGAGGTGATGTTGTTTCTCCCCTATGTATAGGATATTACACCTATGACATTTAAATTCGTATACAATATTAGCTTTTAATATTGCAGGTGTTCGCGTTTTTATTTTTAAATAACTTCATTTTGCTGTCATTGAAATTACTTTTAGATCTTCATGATCAACAGTTTTTTCTATTATGTTCTAATGTTCTTAACTCTTTTGAAAATGGTATTTTAAGCACTTTCTTGAACTCTTCTTTTCTAATCTCTCTTTTCTTTACATTTTTTTCTTTTTCCGTTATTAATTTGTTAATTGTTTAATTGATGATTTTTTCTATCTTTCTATCTGGATATGCATTTTTAAAAACTTTCTTTAATAATATCCAGTTCCTTATCTATCTCTTTTTATTCTGATGTTTTAACAGAATACTATACTTTATGCATTAATCCTTTTTTTAATCAACTTATATATCTTTCTTCACAGAAACTATTGTTTGACGTATATAGTCGTATATCTGTCGCTTTTCCAAATATATTGATCTTTAATTCATTATTCTCCAGTGGTTTATAAAAGATACGTTAAGGATGTGTTTTTAATATTCGAAAGTGAAAATGACATCGATCCCCATTTAAAATATTAGGTTGAAGAATAATTCATGAGCACTTTTTAAATAACTTTATTTGAATACAAAATAAAGGAATAGTACACAATTTATTATTGACAAAATTATAATAAATTCGTATTATTTTTTGAATAAGTGATATTTCAACATCAAATAGAGATGTTATTGATTTTTTGAAATCAATTAATGTTATATTTAATTTTTTTATATTATCATTACTTTTTCAAATTTTTTCAATTAATTAAATGGTTTAAATAGTAAATCTTAGATGAGTTGTATCAATTAATTTTCATATATATAAACTGATTGATTGATTCTTTTTTTATTAAATTAAAAGCTATTTGATAATTGTTAATTATTCTAATCATTGATGCAATCAAACTCTACTCAAATGCTCACTATAATTAAAATAAAGAAATCTGATAGTTATTTATTTATATTTTATGTAAACGTTCAAAACCTATATATAATAAATATACTTAGTTCTGTTTCTGCTGTAATTTTTATCTTATAATCGATTTTTATGAAAACATGATTAAAGAATTTTATTAAACAAGAAACAAACGTCGAATTCGTTGTCATTTTAAATATAAGTTAGGATCTTCAATTTCTTTGAATCTGATTGGTCAAACAAATTTCTTTATACTGTTTCTGCATAGCTTTTTTGTTTTACAACAAACTTAAATTTCCTTCTTCTGATCAATTTTTGATTCCTGTGTTTTATATTATAGTTTGGCCATAGGTCTGATATCTTCGACGTTGCCGTTCGCTTTCGAAACAAGAACATCTCGAAGTCCAGTACTTCTAGCTCGTTTTGTTCAAAATTCGGTAATGATCTTTTCTTGGGACAATTCAGAATTAAATATGTCATTCATTAGATTCCAACTACGAATCTCAAAATTTGCAAATCTTGCATCCAAATTTTGTCTAACTTCTTACAATTCCCAAATTAAATCGGTTATTGATTTCTTCTCCATAATCGTGTCAGCCAACCACGACTTTGCTTCTTATTTTGTTGTTGCTTCTATCTTGACATTCTACCATAAGATTGATGCTTCGTCTGATAATAGCAGATCAAATACGCTGACCAGGCATAAATCATTCATACCGAACCATGTTTCAATATCTTTCGACTTCTGCCGTTATATCGTCTGATTTGAAATCCAAACATTTCTTATTCGTTTTATGGTAAAGCATCCATGACTAATTTTTTTTCATGCTTCTGGTTATAGTATGTAAATTTTCGGTGTGGTCGCCAGTTAGTTCATCTTTACTACACGTTGAAAATACGTCAGAGTTATAAAAGTATCTATTCAAACAAAACACAAATATATAACGTGTAACTTTAAAATAAGGACTAAAGCTATTATATAAAACAAAAAATATTATTATTCATCTGATTTTGATAATTGATTTAATAAAACAAATTAATCATTTTTCAAAATTAATAACTTTTAGAAAATTTCACCTGATCAAGACTAATATATTAGTGGCTCAGAATAAATGGGACTAATAATATTATATAAATTTAAGAACACTTAAGTAAAACATATAACGATGAATAACATAAGTAAAGTTAAATAAATAAAGTTAAAGTTAATAAGTAAAAAAAAGTTAATAAATTATTTAAATAAAATATTTCTTTCATTTCGTTGTACTCTAAAACATCTTTTAGTCCGTGAGTCCACACTGCACTTTACAACATCTTGTCTAATATTTTTGCATCCTTTCAAAATTTCTTCTTTAAGTATCTTTTGTTTGCAATTTTTCTTCAATTCATATTCCGACATAGTGTGATCAAAATTGAATAATATAACTGGTTTAAATCAGAATTATTTGGAGGCCATTTGTCAGAAGGGATAAGATAACTAAAATGAGTTTTACATCATTCATGTGTACTTTTTCTGTAAGAGCAGTACAGCCATCTTATTGAAATACCCAATTATCTCCCATAAAATTTTTCTCTTCTTTGAGTGCTACTGGTAATGCATTCTCAATATAAGTATTACAATTTACTTTTCCCTCTAGAAATAAAACTTTTGTGGTTCCACTGTAAGTTTTTGATGAATTTTCTGTAAATCAGTCTCAGATCTAATTGAAGCCCATATTCTAGTGTTTTGTGAATTGTAATCGCTATTGATAGTAAACTTTTTTTCATCAGAGAATTGAATTTTCCGATAATTATTCTTACGAATACTTTTTCGCACCCAATTCACAAAACTAATTCTTTTTATGCAAGGATGTAATATAAAGTATTGATAGTTGGCAATACAGCTTTAACTGCAAATCTTCCTTCAAAACACGTTGTACAATACTTCTATGCACATCTAGCTTTTGAGTAATTATTCTTTTTGATTTTCTCACACATTTCTGTTTCAACAGTCTCTAGGTTTTTTATTACTTCTTTTGTCCTTGATGTTAGTCTTCGACCTTTAGAAAATTTGAGTATTATTTTATACTGGTTGTTAAATCTTGTGATCCATCTTTGCAATGTAGACTTTGAAACATACCCTCTTAAATGGTTTGGCATTTCTCGTAAACTCTTAGCTTTTTGGCAAGGTGCAATGCCAAATATTGTATACAAGTAGATTTCGTTAAATGATAATATTTGGAAAGTCTGATAATAATATAACTATTGATTATTTGTTAAGGTAATTGTTAATAACATTTATCAAAATAAAATTGTAAAAATAGATTACAGAAAATACAACAAAAATGTATTAATCGAGTGAACCATTTATTTTGAGCCACCCAAGATTTCTGAATTACGAAGTAATGGTTACCTTGATTTAGAAGCATCGTTGTTTGGTATCAGAGACTGGTTTTAGATTGTTTAAAAGAAGAGCTAAATCAATTGGTTTTTATATTAATTAAAAAAATTTAAATGTAGATTGTGTTGTTAGCTTTATCAATTACTAAAATGTGGTTTTATATATTAATGAGAAAATATTGATTCCATAAACTTGGTTTTAAGGTCAGAGAATCGGGTCTTATCGTAGACACTAAAGACATTATACGATTCTCACACTTATTTGAAGACGAAGTGACTCTTGAATCCCTGGGTTCGGCATATTTAAAATCTCTCTGCAAGCTGCTGGATATTAATGCTATGGGTCCTCAGGCTTTGTTGCGATTTAAGTTGCAGATGAAAGTCAGGGAATTGAAAGTTGATGACCAAGTTTGACGTGATTTGCTTTTTTATTTACAAATTGTAATTTTTTATTGAAAATTTATTACCATCATTTGATTCTTTTACTATCAATAATTCTATCATTTCAGTTGAAACTGAAGATTTTCAACTGAAAGGATTTTGAAAAATTTGACTTTAAATTATTTTAAGAATTTTAACTATTTCTTTTTCTTTCTAAAAATTAAAAAAACTTCTGTTACATTTATGGAATCTTTTACTCTGATACCCAAACTTTTCAGCTCTTTAGCCGGGGCTCTGCATTTTCCGACTGATTTTGACCTACAGGGTGTCTCACTTATCTATATACAACTTTGACACTATATAGAATATGTTATAATAATTCGAACTCAAAAAAAATTGAACTAATACACTCTTTTCATAAAGTTTTGAAAAATTAAATTTCATTGTAAAAAAAGTTTCGTGTTAAAGAGAACAGCATTTTTTGTGAAAATCTAGAATTTGTTTAACTGTCTTTCTCTTACATAAAAATTCACCAGTGTTAATGGAATCTTTCCGTCCTTGATTTTCACAAACCTCATCAACTACTCCACATAACCTTCATCATTATTATTATACAATTTTATGTTTTTTATATTATTTTATAGGTTTACAGACCCTTTTATGGTTCGATAATCAACTCTTCGAGTTGTGCTCATGGGAAATCTCAACAATGGGTCTAACAAAATTCCATGATAGGCAGCTGCCACTGTCTATATTAATTATTTTTTTGGTTAGTTCATTTCGGACTGTCTATGATTTGAATGGAGAAAAGCTCTGAGAGCTCTTATAGAATCTGGAAAATTTAAAATCTTAAAAAAAGACAGAACTAATAACTATTACAATAAAAATTAGCATATATCTGAATTAATGTGTAAATTTTTTATGATTATTATCGATGTTACCAGTATTAGCGGTCACAACCTCTTCTAATTGGGCTCTGAATGCTCTACATGCTCCCTTGAAATCCTCTTTAAATAATAGATATCATAGATATAAAATTGTGAAGTTTGGTGTATAAACATATAAAATTATTTATGACTAATACCCGGGATTTGAAGGTCCGATTCATAAAGTTTTTAAAAAGAGAAAGTAATTTTTTTGAGATTCTATGACTTGATTTTCGACGAGTAACAAGGGAAATTTAATTTTAAGCTGAACAATTTTCTCTTTTATTTAAAAATAGATGATTTCAAATGAAGGGATCGATAAAATTCCTGTTTGGGAATTACAGCAGCTTTGTCGGGAACGAGGAATGAGGTCATTTGGGGTCAGTGAAGCAAGGCTGAGGTATCAGTTGTCTCAATGGCTTAATCTTCATTTGGAACAGAAGGTCCCAACAACTCTTCTTCTGCTATCTCGAGTTATGTATCTCCCAGAAACTTTAACAACTGAAGAGCAACTCAAACAAGTAAAATGACACTTAAGTGTTTTTTCAAAAAAAAAATTTCTTTGGAATGTCTACCTAGGCAATTCTTGTGTTACCAGAAACTGTATCAAATACGGCTAAATTGAAAATTGTGGATACCGAAGAAAGAGTCGATCATAAAACAAAATTTGAGGTCATTAAAGAAGAGCAAAAAGTAATTAAACAGGAAAGTTTGGAAGCTACAAAATCAATAAAGGCTGTTGAAAAATCATCGTCAAAGGAATCAATGTCAATTACTCAGTCAAGCGAAGAAGAAATTTTTATGCCTTCAGAAGATAAAGCTCCAATAATTAAAATCCAATCAGGTATTAATTAGTTTTCCTTACAAAAATAATAAAAATTCTTAAACTTAATGCTTAGATGAATACGTTTTCTGCACAATCATATGATGATTATTGATAAATTATGATACGCTATTTAACCAATAAAAGTTTAATAATTTTGGAATTCATTAATTTGTGAATCAAATTCTTGAAAGATTAAACAAAAAATATTATATTTATACAAACCAAAGTCTGTTTCCTAAAGACATCTCTGAAAAGATTCATTCACTTTATTCAATCCTTCTTTAATTAATTTACGATTTTAATTTTCAATCTTTGTGGTGATTTTGATTTAGGAAAAAATTTACCTTTCTTGCATTTCTGTATTTGTCTTGCTGACCAATGTAGTGTGCCACCACAACCAATCCAAGTTTTGTTAAAATTTTGATTTATCAAATTTCGCACACAAAGCGCGAAGTGTGACACTGCACAATTTTGTTGAAAATAAGAACGTAATTTGCGATGGCTCTTATAATAATACCAAGAAACCAAAAAATTAAAACAGTTCAAGAAAAGTTTGAGCTCTAATTTTCAGGAATTTCAACCCCTGCTAAATTCCATATTCAAGAACCTCCAAAAACAGGAAGACATAAAAGTGTAACGACTCAGAAGAATATGGAAAGAGTCGCCAATGATGTTTTTGCTGATCGTACACAATCCACTCGTAAAAGATCATCGCAGCTGAATATTTCTAGACGTTCCTTGCAAAGAATACTACACCAGCTAAATCTACACCTCTATATTCTCCACCATCTAAACGATAATGATCATGACAGAAGATTACATTTTTGCGAGCGTTTCTTGGATCAGTTATCAAAGAGCCTTTCCTTCCTGATAAAATTTTATGGACAGATGTTTTAAATTAAAAAATCACGTGTAAATGTTTGGGTGGGAATTAGCAGGAGTGGTTTAGTAGAACTTTACTTCTTTAGTGGCAAAATCACCTACCAAAGGTACGTTAGTCTTCTGAATGAATCTGTATGGCCTGTAATTTCTACAAAACTTGACATTAACAATTTGATATAGCAGCAAGATGGTGCATCACCGCACTCTTATATTTCCATAGGAAAATGATTTGAAGTTCATTTAAGAAAATGTGTATAATAACTGTAATATTTAAAATCAATACTAATTTAATTCAAAATTATATGTTTGATAAACTGGTATTAAATTTTATGTATGTATTAAGTATCAAGAATTATCGAAAGAGGATTTTCCATTTTTTCGTTTTCAGCAAAGATTTTTTATTTTTCATAATTATTTTCATACAAGAAAAGTTTTTTCTGTGAAAATTATCATTCGTGAATACTTTTATTTTAATTGATTTTTAAGATGAACAAAGTATTGATCCGTCTGTAAAACTGTCGGAAATAGTATCCGATTCATTTGAAAAAGTATTATATATTTATATATTTCGAAATATTTCGTTTGAGATTAATGGTAACTAGGAACCAATATTGGAAAAGAAAGTATTAACTCCAGATATTAGTGCATCCGACTTGGTGCTAATTGAATCTGCTGTCATTGATGTTAAAGACAAGACTTTGTTCCACAAAGAAGAGCTTAATACTCTGAAAGTAGGATATATGATAAACTGTTTCACAATTGAATTTTTTAAAATTTAGAAATGTTTTGTATTGATGATTTTGAGTTAGAAATTAAATTGATTAATTAATATTCTCTTTTTTTAAGTGGAATTATTAAATTCTTAAATGAATAAAAATTTTTATTAATATAAAATCTAAAACAATGATTATTTAAATTTGTCTACAGGAGTCATCAGAAATGTAAATAAGTAAGATCAGATTGGCAAGAAAGAATGTGGTATTTTACAGGGTTTAACGTCTTAATACAAAATTTGAAACAATCAAAAATACTTTGTGTAACATTCTAATAAAAATTTTATAACATTTAAATAAAATATTTATTTGGAAATATTTTACCAATTTTCGGAAATAACACATTTTTATCCATGAAAATAATTACCATGATTATTCATCGCCATTAACCCTTTCATGTTGCAAATAAATCATTTACACATTTCAAATCATTTTTCTTTAACCGAGAAGAAATTGTAAAACGCTTTCAATATTATCTTCTGTTCGAAATGATTTTTTGAAATCGAAACTAATAAAAATCTGTTGAAACGATATATGATCTATACGGTGGATGTGGTAGAACTTCTTGGGTAAATTTAAACATTTTTTCTCAGCTGCAGAATAAAACTTGTTAGTCGCTGCAATTTCTTGTTCTCTGATATTATCAAGACGCCTCCCATCACAAATGCTCTGGTTGTGCCACTTATGGTTCATCTTGTGTCGTTTCTATCCTCCTTTTGTTTCCACTAATTGTCCATGATATCCATTATTCTATGAAATTTTTCCAACCAAAAACGATCTTCACCGGACATCCTCGTAGATTTTTGAACCGGGACCTGATCTCAAATTAGAATTCTTGTATAATTTCTTTCCAATCAATTTGTTGCCTTTGTTTAAGCGTAGTGTTAATAAGATCACGAATTGTCCTAAATTGTCTTTCTACTTGGCCGTTTGTATTGTTGTAATACATGTTCGAGAAGCATAATTTAATCTTCAACCTTTTTGAAAACTTTCTCAACAACTTTGAATTGAAGATTACCAAACAGTAATATGTAGTTTTTTTTAATAAACAGTTTTTTAAAATCTTTCTCACCGTTATCTCATCCTGCCAGCATATTACTGCAGGCGATACATATAGTCAACGTCAAATTAATTGTACACTTTATAATTTGACGTTTTTATTATTAAAATGACCAACCATGTTAAAAATAATTGGTAAATTGAAATCGTATGT